>CATKHJ010218207.1:0-25747 GCA_949750685.1 Vernicia montana | reverse complement strand
GATTAATTAACCACTTGAGTGAAAACTTTAATTTAAAAAAAAGGATTAATTAATTAATTAAAATTAATTTTTTAATTAATTAACTAATTGAGAGTTGGTGGAAAATTAAAAAAAGGATTAATTAGTTAATTAAAATTAATTTTTAATTAACTAACTAATTAGTTAGAGAGAGTAAATGCTAATGAGAGAGAGAGAGAGAAATCGATTGGAAGATTCACAAATGATTTTTGGTGTAGTTTGAAGTGAAATGGAGTAGGGTATTTATAGGAAAAATGGGGGTTGGAAAAAGACCAAAAAGGGTCCAAAAAGCAGAAAAAGGTAGGGGTAATTTAGGGATTTCACAAAAGGAGGGGCAAAGGGGTAAATTGGGGTGCAAGGTACGGGCACGCCCCCCGAGGCACCGGCGGCGCCGCTGGTGCCTCCGCCGGCAGTGTACGGTGCCCCGGCAGCGAGCCGAACTGTCGGCCCGGCTGAGCTTTTTCTCGATCCTCGGGGCACCCGGGTCAGTTTTCAGATTTTTCGGGTCAATTCTCGAGAAATCCGATCAGTTTTTGAATCTTCTAGGTCAGTTTCCGGGATATCCTGATGTCTGAAAAATTACCGGTCAGTGTCGTTGGGTCCGAAATTAATTATCAGACCTATTGGCAGTCAGTTTTGGGAGAAATTCGATCAATCTCAGAAAAAGGCTGTCTGGTACAGGAAGTCTGATCAGGTCTAGAAAAATATCAGGTTGGATAGAAAAATACTCTGGTCCGCTCTGGTAGGCTTTGAATGATTTTTGGGATAGTTTTGGCAGTCCTCTTTGAGAAAAATCCGATCAGTCTCGGGAAAATACTGTCTGGTACAGGTTGTTCGGTCATGATTGGAAAAGTGCTGATTTAGCTAGAAAAATATTCTGATCAGTTCTGTAAATTCAAAAATAATTTTTGGGGTGCTAAAATTAGGGTTCACAGATGCGCTATGTTATGCAGTGCTACCGCAAGTGCACGGGTCGCTCAAGTAATATAAAGATGAGTGAATAGAGTTATCGTTCCACAGGGGACAAGTACCAAGTATTAGCTCAAATATTAATTGTTGTTTAGCGATTCAAATAGTTGAGTAATGATTAAATTAAAGTAGCTAATTAAACTAAAATAATTAAACTAAGGAATAAGAAATAAATTGCAAAGGTTATTGATGATGGAAACAACCTAGATACTGAATCCTCCTAGACCTGATATGTATTTCATGAATAGTAACTCAATTAAATCAAACGATGAATTGAATTGGTATTCTGCTAATCTAGATTGAAACTTCTCTCAAGCGAATCAATCCCTACTTACTAGATAGAATGTAAGGACTCTCGTCTCAAACATAATCAAATAGCTCATGCATTAATAATGAAGAAAAATAAACCAAAGGATTTTATAGGTCTATCTCTAGCACCCCAATCAATCCTCAACCCTTATGAGTGTTCAATTCCAGTCAAGCTTTCTCAAGACAATTAACAAGAAAATAACATCTAATTAACAAGCATGCAATTGCTAAAAAGATATAATATTAATAATCATAAAGATAAAATAATCCAATGAATGATTTAATTGATAACAACTATTCAATCCATACAATAAGATCTAGGATTCATCAAATATCTAGGTAAAAGGATCTTAGTTCATGATAACAGATTTAAAACAAGAATAAAAGAAGAATGAAAGAGAAATCAAACAATCCATCTCAAAAGATTTGATAATCTCCACTTTAATCTTCGATTCTTGATTCGAAACTTAAAGTATTTGGATCTCCACCTTCAATTCCAGCTGCAAACCCTCGTTTTCTTTTTTAGAGAAATAGCCTCCAAGAGATAAAAATTGGATCCCCTTCAATCTATTTCAGTTAAGCTTTTATGCCCCTGGAAATTTGCCTGATACGCCCGTATCACTGGGCGTATCAACAGTTCTGTGCATACAAAAATTAGCCTCTTCAAAATTGTCCAGAATTATAATGATATGCCCATAACTTGTGAGGGTACGGCCGTACCATTCTGGGCGTACCATTAGGAAAATTGCCCGAAAAATGCTCCGTTCCTCGATTTTCATCCGTGATTCCGACTCAAATGACTATGGCATTCCAAAATATGAAGAATTCCTCAAAATTACACTGAAAAGCACTTGAACAAGCTAATTAAACTCAATTTAACAATAAAATATGCTAAGAACCAGGGGTAAAATATCATCAATCATACACTTATCAAATTCCCCTATACTTGAGTTTTTGCTTATCCTCAAGCAAATTGAATCAAAATAAAAAGCAAAGACATAAAATTCCCCCCCTAAAATTAACAACAATCAAACAGTTAAATGGAAGACAACTTAGAATCCGTATAACTCGAAATCAATGATCAATCAAAATCCTCCAAAATGATAACCAAACTAAGATGCATTTATAACCAAATTTTTACAAACCTAAAGCTTGAATTCAAGAGTTACAAATGTGAGCAACTATTTCAAAAAGTGTAAATTTTAAACATAGCAGTCATAATAAAATTTTTTTCCTAGGTGTATGATCATCCCCAAGAATTTCTCTTCTCATATATGCGCTTTTTAAGGAGCCCGACTTGTTTGAACTGACACTAACCTTTTGACGCGAAGGCAAACATTTGTGATGCCAGCCCCCGGTTACTCAGCTAGGATCAAAGCTCAAATGGCTACTAGCACTATTCTTGATCCCAACCCTTATATTTCTAAAAGAGTTAAAAACAGCGGAATATGTTCTAAATTTTCAAAGCTCTTTATTCAAAAAAAAATTTTATTTGCTTTTTTTTTCTTTCAATAATGATAATCAAAATGAGGATGAAAAATCATGCAACCTAGGATATACAGGAGTTCCACTAGCCAAAACTAAACACTATGAAAATTCTTGTACTCACAAATGTAACTAAAGTTCCAAAATTTAGAATTTGCAAAATTTTGTCAAAACAAAATCCTAGAAAGACTACCAAATCAGATTCTTAAAGAAAAATCAAATCAGTCAAGTTATGCATCAACAACTTATCACCATTTAACCATAAATAAGTCATCAACTACGGGGATAAAAGTTCATGCCATACTAGTTACTGAGATTCAATTCACTGTTCAGGTAATTCAAAGATCAAAATAAAAATTCATGTTCCAATCAGTCCCTCCCCCACACTTGAATCACACATTGTCCCCAATGTGGGACAAATAAAGAATAAAATAGTAATAGGAAGAGAGAGAAAAAAGAATTGCCCTGGCATAGCCATAGCCTGGAGGAATAGAGTCCACAATCCATGTCATCACAAAATAGGATACATACCAGAGGAGGTTGCTTCAAAAGAGAACAGAGAAAATCCAAAATAACAGTAATCCAAGCAGAAATAAAAGAAAAGAAAAATAAGTAGTAGGTTAAAATATGGTACAGTAATAAAAGAAAAGAAAAAAGGCTAATCGCCCATCTCATCATCATACCCAGCATCATCATGCGGGACATCCTTATCATCATCCTCAGCAGCAACATAAAAATGGAATGGTGGTGGTGGTGGCTGGAAAACCTGAGTTTCCCAAAATGCCATCATAAAAGACTGGAGCCACTGTATCTGAGTCATTTGGAAGCGCTGGGTCTCCAACATCTGATGCTGAAGCTGGACTGTAAGCTGCTGATCAATATGGAATCGATTGAGCTGACTCTCTATCCGGCATATCTGCTACTCAAAGTTGGTCTGTTTTTGGTCGATCTCAATGTCCTCACCAACACTATGCCTCCAATCATGAAATGGTGGGGTAGCAGCAGAGGAAGGAGGTCCAGAAGCAAAATGAGAAGGTCCAGCTATAGAAGATGGTCCAGCTGTGGTGGATGGACCAGGAATATCAATCGGCAAGGGCAAGTCGGAAGTAGGAGCTGGAGGTACTAGAGCAGTAGAAGGTGATCCAATAATTCTGGTCGGATCCAATCTCCTCAAAGTGTCCATACCCAATAACTTAGGCATCCCATCTAATGTTATAGGAGAACACCCATCCAACATACCTAAAGCTCGAGCCAACCTCGTAATATACATCCCACCATATAGACAACCAGCCGGTCCCTTCTTCGACTGCTCGAAGAAGAAATGCGCGAGAGCATGGGTAACATTGCAGCTTGTCCTGTCAACCATACATGATACGAACCCCAAGTATATTAAACTTGAGACCCAATATCTTTACGCCTGGAAGCAACTCCTTGGAAAGCTAAATCAGATTTTCCCCAAGTCCACGACCCAATCCCAACTCGTGATAGAGCACTTTGGAATATGATCTTGCGATCTCTGCGACACAATACCAACTCGTAAAAGAGAATCTTGGAATTAATACTAACAAAGTAATTAGCTTTGCTTGTATGAACCTTGATTCAAGCAAGAAACAAAAACAAGAGAACACTCTCTTAAGAAAAACTGAAGTTTTAATTCATTAATCAATAATCTAACTTACAACTGAAATAAAGGCCATATTTATAAGGTTACAATGATAAGTAATCATAATTAGGATGTTTGGCCACAAAACTAAGCTGATTCTAACTTAAAATTAACTAATCTCGTAATTGGGCTTTAGCTAATTAAAAACAGGCCCAAAACTACTTAAAACATGGAAATAAAGTAGTTTAAACATACCTTGGGCTTAATACATAACATTGGCAGCCCAAAACACTTAATAAACTTAATAAAAGAAGTTCTAATGGATCCGAATCTGAAATAAATCAAATCCACCATTCGAATTGCATTTAAAAGACTTGAACAAGCTTGAAACACTATTTGAATGGGCTTTGAACAAATTTGTGCATTTTCGAATCCCATCACTCTTCAAATCTTCTTTAAGCTTCGAGCAGCGATGTTGTATGTGATCAGTCTCTCCATAATAATAGCACTCCATATTGCTATAATCTCTCAGCCGAGATTTTGATATATTCTTGTGATCACCTCTCCTTTTATTTTGATTCCTCCCTCTCTCACTCCTGTCAACTAGTGCTATGCCCTTTCTTTTAGTTGAAGTGCTCTCACCCCTCATCATCCTCTCATTTTCTCTTAACACTGTTGTAACGTCAATCAATTTCAGTGTGGTTTTTTCAGCACACACTATTTGCACCAACGGTTTATAGGATTTGGGCAATGACGCAAGTAGGAGTAACGCCTACTCTTCATCTTCAACTTTTTTACCAACATTTAGCAGCTGGCACACTAGTTGATTAAATTTATTGATGTGGTCATGGAGGTTTCCTCCTTCCTGCATCTTGAGCAAATACATCTCTATTTTTATGAACAACTGGTTAGTCAGCGATTTTGACGCATAGATCTCTTCCAATTTGTCCCACAACTTTTTTAGTGACGTCTTCTTAATCATTTCAAATTTTACTTGTGGGGCAAGTGTTAACCGGATAGTGTTTACCGCATTCCTTTGAATAGTCTTCCATTTGCTCTCAATTATACTCGTTGGCTTTTCTTCATCCAAAACCGAATCAAAATCTTGTTGCACCAAAAGGTCTTGAATAGTACTCTGCCATAGAGTAAAATTACCCTTTCCATCAAACAAAGGGGCTAAATATTTAAATGCACTCTCCATTTAATCTGAAAAACTCCTCTTTTTTTTTCAGATCTATGTGAATAGTACCTCTTCTACAGTATCGTATGAATAGTACTGTATGAACAGTACCCCTGCTACAGTTACGAGCTGAACTGTTATAGTTCCAAACAGTGTTGCTACAGTTCTTCAAATTCTGCAACAATAACCATGCAAAAAATTTAAGTAATTACTGTTTTACTATTCACCAAATTTTCAATTTTACGCCCGTTTTAGAAACGGATTGCACCAAAAAATTTATCGTATTTTTCTCTTCCATGCAGTATATTTCTTTTCTCAAAATATAATACTGCCCTGAACAGCAGTCCCACTTCAGTCCCAAAAAATTTCTCTCTATCTCAAAATAAGAATAAGAAGCTCTGATACCACTTGTTGGAAAATTTTCTGGGATATTTCACACACAGCGGAATCATAAATTAATAAATAACCCACAACAAAAATAATAAGAATTTTACGTGATTCAGTTTCTTAATAAACCTACATCCACGATCCATAAAAAATAATTTACTATAACTCTTATAATTACACAATATAATTTTTGAACGGAAAAAATTGTAAACCCTTTCTCACACAACACCCAATAATTCAATACACATTTTCTCATAATTAACAAATATTAAAAAAATGTAGAGTAATTTTTTAATAGATAAAAATTATCAAAATCCTCTCACAAATATTTAGAAGCTTCTATTTCTTTTCTCTCACTAACACAAAATTCTCTCAATTTTGTGATATCTCTATTTATCATGCAACAAGCTAATTTCAAATTAACTTGCTTAAAGTCACATCCATGCAACAAGCCAATTTCAAATTAGCTTGCTTAAAGTATTATATTTTTTTTTCCTTTCAATAATTATTTATTTCATTAAGTTTGTGGGTCCCCATATTAGAGGGACCCACACCTACTAACACAATGGTGGAGGCCTATCAACACACATATATCGGATCTTTCTTCACCAATATTCAATTCATGCGCTACATTGAAAATTGCTATCAACTGTAATAAAAAAAAAAAAAAATATTTGCTATCAACCACTGGTTCTCCAACCAAATAATCACTACCCAAAATCTCTAAAATCCATTCAACAAAATGTCATCAAGATCCAAATCATCACCTCGTCTTCCATTGAAGACCAGGCTTCTCCTTGCCACCTTCTCCTTCGCTGCTAGCACTGCTCGCCGTTCTAATTTCACAATAAACCGCAAATTTATGAAACTATTTGACCCAAAAGCTCCTGCTTCTTCCAAACCCATTAATGGGGTTTCCTCTTTTGATATCACCATAGACCCAAATCATAATCTTTGGTTCCGTCTCTACATTCCCACCACCACTTCCTCTTCTTCCTCCTCTAGATCTGCCAGATACAGTTTGCCGGTGATTGTTTACTTTCACGGTGGTGGGTTCTGTTTCTTTGCAGCAGATTCAAAACAATTCGATCAATTTTGCAGACGACTTGCTTGTGAAATTCCCGCAGTGGTAATTTCCATTAACTATCGTCTAGCGCCAGAGTATAAGTATCCATGCCAGTACGAAGATGGATTTGATGCATTAAAATTTATAGATTGTATGAATTTTGAGAATTTTTCAACAAAGGTAGATCTTGAATGGTGTTTTATAGCGGGAGATAGTGCCGGAGGGAATTTGGCTCACCATGTGGCAGTCAAAGCTAGTGAATATGAATTTTGTAATTTGGATGTTATTGGACTTATAGCTATACAGCCATTTTTCGGAGGAGAAGAAAGGACAGAATCCGAAACCCTATTCGCCGGAATGCCTGGTTTATCACTGGAGCGTTCATATTGGTATTGGAAGGCCTTATTACCACAAGAAGCTGACCGGAACCACCCGGTGGTTAATGTTTTTGGGCCAGATGCGGTGGATATTTCCCAAGTGCATTTTCCGGCTACACTCATTTTTGTAGGAGGGTTTGATATATTACAAGATTGGCAAAAGAGGTATCATCAAGGATTGAAGAAATCTGGGAAAGAAGTGTATTTGATTGAGTATCCAAATATGATTCATGGGTTTTATTCAATACCTGAATTAGCTGAATCTTCTTTGTTGATTAGTGAAATGAGAAATTTCATTAGAAAACAAACGGCTAATTCATAGGTTTTATTCTTTTTAGGATTTTTTGTAAATGTATTAATTATATTCTGAATTTATGCTTGCTATAATAATTATATGACTAAGTTAATTAGTAAGCTATCTTTTGTTATTTAACAATTCTACAGTACTTCATTAGAAATCAGGACATCATTTGGTCTCTTATTTTTTCAGAAATAGATTAATTAAATTAAGAAAAAGAAAAGAATATTGATTAAGGCAAACTGCTAATTCATAGTTTTCTTTTTAATTTGGTTTAACTTTAAGATCGTAATTCGACTATTCGAGCTAGCTTTGGAACACCATAATAACTAAGTTTGCTTAGCTAATTCATAGGATTTTTGTAAATATTATTGTTATAATTTATGTTGCAATAATGAAGCATTACATTAAAGGGCTTACATGAAAGACAAATTAATTTGCATGCTGTCCATTTTGTTTTTTAACAATTTATTATGATCAGTTTCACCCTTTTTTTTTTTTTTTTTTTTTTTGCCAAACATATAAAATTCATTAAAAAATCTTCCTATTTATGCACAAGATAAATGGGGAAGAATAAAAGGATTAAAGGCCAAATTCACTCCAAAGGTTTCGAGGAAAGTTCAATTGCATCTCTCCATACTTTTTGGCTAAAATTTATTTTCGGTCAATTAAACCCTAATTTTATTAAAAAATGAAAAAAAAAAAAACTTAAATTTTCATATTTTTTAAAATAAAAAATAATTTTCATATTTTAAGATAATAAAAGATATTAAAAATTAAAAATAAAAGTACAAAATTTTTTTAAATAAAATTGAGATATAAGAAGAAGATATGAAAGTTATGATGCATAGAAACTCTTGTTGGGTGACGATTATGCATTTCGAAAACGAAAACTCCATAAAACTCGCACGAAACGTTTTCGGCCCGTTTATGTAAATAAGCAAAATTTAAAAATGTGTTTCTGTGCAATAAACGTGTTTCTCAGTTTTTTTTTTTTTTTTTTTTTTTGAAGTAAAAATTGATACATTTTTTCCATCTCTCCAAAATTCAACCTATGTCTTCCATCTCTCTTGTGAGTTGCGGCTCAACTATGGACAACTGTGATTTTTAGTCGGTGATATACTCTTCATGGTAGCGATCAGTAATGGGTAGAACAACATCAATATGAATTATTTTATATTACTGCTATTTTCTTCTTGTCATTTTACTAGAGTTTTATATTTTTTGAAAGTTGTTAGAGTTGTTTTTATATAGAAAATCATAGTTGTTTTTGTTTTCTAGAGTTTTATTTTAAATAGAATAAAATTTTATTTGGTATATATCTAGTTATTAATTTTATATTCATAAAAAACTGTATTTTTTTATATTTGTTTATTTATCATCTATATTTGTTTATTATTTATTTTTATATGTTCATTTATTATTTATATTTATTTATTATTCACCTATTATAATTACAATTTCAAGATTTACTTAAAAAAAAGATTTTTTCTAAATGTCCCTATATTTTTATATGAAAAATTAATATTTATAAAAATACCTCAATATTTTTTTTTTATATTTACACGTTTTCGTTTTCTATATTTTTAGAAAATACCATTTTTCGGTATCCATTTTGTTTCTGCATTTCCATTTCCATGCTAGTTTGGAGGAGAAGAAGAAGAACAAGACCTGGAGATTTGAAGAAGAAAAGAAGATATTAAGCAAAAAAAGAAAAGAAATCCATATAGAAACATCTGAAAAGATTTAAAAAACAAGAAGATATGAATAAGAAGATATAATTTGGAGATTTGAAAAAGAGATAGAAGAACAAAAAAAGAATACGAGTTGGAGATTTAAGATTCATGATATTTCATTTACAAAATTTCATCCAAACTCAATTCACATTCAAAGCAGGCCATGAATCATAATTTAAAGACCACAAAAAATCATCTTAGCATGTGGAATCATAGCATGAAACATCGTTGTCGCTGTTGAATTTTTTACCTACGAAAAAATTGAACCAGCAACCAATTGAGGTTTCTTTTTCCCTATTCTTTTTCTTCAACAATTTTTTTTTTCTTCCTCTCCCCATTCTTCTTTTTCATCAAGTTTTTCTTCACGATTTGGCAAGATTTTTCAACCAAATTTTCACAGATCTGGGAAAAATTTTCATTATCACAAGATTTTGTCTCAAAATTCTTACCAGCAATGACGGAATTAGGGGGCTAAGGGTGGCCATGACCCCTCCTTAACTCTAAAATATGAAAATTTTTTAAGTGTAAAATTATAAAAATTTAGTTATATATTGTATTTAATCCTCTTTAATTTATGTGAAAATTTTCTTTAAATATATAAAAATTAACTTAATTATATATACCACCTTAATATAAATTATAATCTAAAATTTTTTTTAGCTCTGTCATTGCTTACCAGTGTTTCTAGAATCAAATAGTATTTTATATTGTTTCAACTATTTAGCGTTAAATTTTTTTTGTTGTGGCGGTGATGGTGATCACGATCATCTATCTTCTTCTTTCTCTTTGCATTTATCTATATAGGTTTCCTTTGTTTTTATTTTTTTAATTTTTTAGTTTTGTTTCTTTTATTTCAAAATTATCTAAAAATATGAAAATTAATTTTTTATTTTTAAAAATTTTAAAAAAAAATTAAATTTTTTTTTTAACTAAAATAAGATTCAATTTGTTAGATTACATGATGAACTGATAATTGTATTAATGAATTGTGTAATTATATAGTTTGTTACAATGATATTTGTAGATGGAAAATGTACAATTCAAGGCTCCATTGAAGGCATGATTGGTGGAAGACTTGTTGGCTGTGCACATGGAGTGGTTCTTGAAGTCTTGGATGGTGCACATGGAGAGGAATCATTGTGGACTTTGGAGATGAGCCTTTTCACACTAACACCCTCCCTCAAACTCAAGTTGGTATCGTAGATGCCAACTTGAAATTGCTCAATAGATTTAGAAAACAGGTTGAAACAGAAAACATAATACATAATAAAAAAAACTAGTGAAACATACTGAATACAGAAAATAAAAACATAAACTGATAAGCGTAGTACAACTGAAAAATAAATTTAAAAAATAATCAGAGTCGGAATCTGATAACAGAGATCGTATTTGGACACGTGGCAACAGGAGGAGTCATCTTAATGGCATGGCGGAATACAGGCAGGACATGTGGTGGAACACGTGAGAACAAGAGACAGAGTTAAATTCTGGTAAAATTTATACCAAATCTAGATTCAGACGAGAGACAAAGTCTGAAATAGATAAAATAGAAGTCATAAATGGCTTTAGAAGGCCAAAAAATTAATTGATATAGTCCAAGACAGGAGATAAATTCAGAAACTGGTAAAACAAATACCAGCAATGGATACAGAAGGGCAAAATGGATTCAAAAATACCCAAAACATAAAATGGAGTCACAAAATGACAAAATAGAGACCGAAAATAGATTCAGAGGGTCTAAAAATTTCAAAAACTATGAGTGGTTCATTCAGAGCCAGAAGGAAAATGGTTGAACCGACCGGTTAAAGAAATACATAAAATTGATGCAAAGATGGAAAATATAGATAGAGACAGAATTTTACAAAACAAACTGCAAAATTGATTTTAGAATGTCGAAAAACCTTGGGAACCAGTAAAGGTTCATTCAGAACCAGTCATAAGAAGGTCAAACCGGTTGCTGAAAAAAACATAGAAAATTGAAGAAAAATCAAGAAAATTCATTTAGAATAGAATTTTGCAAAAAAGACTGCAAAATTGATTTCAAAAGGTCTAAAAACCTTGAGAACCGATCTGATTATATTGAAAACCTGTATAAAACTCACTGAACCGGTTGGTCAAAGTAAAACTGAACTGGTTCGGTTAGACAAAGAACCAGACCGGAGGGGTCGGATCATAAACTGGATCGGGTCGGATAGTCCGCAGGTCGGGTCGGGTCATATCCAGGTCTGGATGATGACGTGGCATAGGTTGGCCCACGTTTGACACGTGGCAGCATACGACAGGGCCACTGTCGAACACGTGGCAGAAACTGATTGGACGAAAAGACTAGTCGGTTGACGTGGCATGATGCCACGTGTCTCTGACAGGTGACATGTGGTAGAACATTAATGGATGATGTGTTGCTGACTGGGCAGATGGTGCTGACGTGGCAGCCACGTGGTCGTCTTCAACCTCTGGCTGGCACGTGAGAGAGTGAAGCCCAGTTGCAGTTACTGAATCAGCGCATGAGGGCGCGTGGAGGCTCCGTTTCCGGCAAGGTTTGTTTCAGAATTCTTAGAATTACAAGGGCTTTCTGATGGTATAGTCAGAAAAAAAATTTTGCGTGTGCATGTAGGAGCGAATTGGGACAGCTGTGAGAGACAGAAAACAGAGAAGAAAATAGAGACTGAATTTTCTAAGGAGATTGAGCTTTAATGAGCTCTTAAACTCTGATACCATGTTAGATTACATAATGAACTGATAATTGTATTAATGAATTATGTAATTATATAATTTGTTACAAGGATATTTATAGATGGAATAGGTACAATTCAAAGCTCCATTGAAGACATGATTAGTGGAAGACTTGTTGGTTGTGCACATGAAGTGATTTTTGAAGTCTTGAATAGTGTACATGGAAAAGAACCATTGTAAATTTTGGAGATGAGTCTTTTTACACTAACACAATTGACCCAAAATAAAACCTCAGATGTTAATTTTAGCCAAAAAAATATAAGATGAATGCATTTGAACTTTCCTCAAAATTTTAGGGTCAATTTGACCTTTAAGCCAAGAATAAAACCATATTAAAGATCAAGTAGAGACTATGACAAAAAGATTCCCCGTTAGTAAATGGAATAGCATGCAAAGAGCCGATGGACACCACATCCTTGTACCGCATACTCTATAACAATAGAGATGATATACAGAGGATTTTAATCACGAGTACACCGGATCAAATTTGTAGGAGTACACCGGATCAAACTTGTGTTTAGATTTTTTAAAATTTATTATCTTAATGTTTTGATCATTTTTTTTGTCAAACGAATTTTTCAACTTTTGAAAATAATCTCATAAATATTTTTAGTTATTTTTCGATCACCAGAATACTAATTTACAACTCTTCAACTCTATTTAAAATTTTATTTTAGTATTCAATAACTCGTAAAAAATTTCTTTTTGTCATTTTTTCTAATATTAGAGATTTTAGAATTGCAATCAGTATTCTGGTGATCGGAAAATGATTAAAAATATTTATATGAGATTATTTTTAAAAGTTAAAAAATTTGTCAGACCAAAAAAATTATTCAAACATTAATATAATATATTTTAAAAATTTCAGACACAAATGATATAATTTTTCCTTCTTAAAATACTAGATAGTAAAATTCATCTTAACAAGCAAACCTTTGATAAGGGGAGACTCTCCACTATGAAATCTTTGAAGCTACAAATAGAGACGAACCTAAAGTCATATTTCTAGACGGCGAAAATTAAAACTATATTCTAAATATTAATAAAATAACGGTTATTAGGTGTTATTATATATTTTTTTAATTTAAAATTAAAAGGTTATAAAAATATTTATGTGAATTTTTTTTTAATAATTCAATGAAAATTAAAAAAAAAAGTACAAAATTAAACATGTTTGAGGGAGTCATCTTACTAAATTTTACACTTATTAAATTTCTTTTTTTTTTTAAAAATATATTTTCACCTATTTAAAGAGAAAATTGCCTTTGTGGGGCCAGGCCCCGTCCCACTCGTCTCTGGCTACAAAAATTATATAAAAGTAAGCAAAAACTCCAAAATCTAGGGAAGATAAATAGAGATTTACCCTTGAATGTTCAAGAAAAAAAATAAAATTGATAATATGCAAGAGAAAAGAAAATTGGCTGGAAATAGCTTTGAAAGCACCACCAAAGACGAGATTGAAAAGGAAGAAGGAGAGGGAGACTTCTTGAAAAAAATTAGACGCTATTAAGGCCAATTTGACATGGTGCAAAAAGATGATTTTAAACCGAAGGATATGGAAGAACTTTATTGGACCAACAGAAAATGGCTTTTTGTCATTAGATTCTTATGGTTCTAAAATTGATTTTGGATAAAATATTAAATATCAACATTGTGCAAAATCAGCTTTAAGCCTATAAAAACTAAATAACAAGTAGTTATTATCCGTTAATCTAAGAAAATTGTTTCTTGCTCTTTGCTCTATATTTCATTAGAAATCATAAAAAAAAAAAAACATATATAAAGGGGAAAAAAGACTATTAAGGATCTAATTAAGGTGATACAACGATTCCTTAATTTTTGTATTTCTTTACTAAAAGAGCCCATGAAACCTATATTTTCTTTTTATGAATATTTAACACTTATAAGTTATATAAATTTTGACTTTTCAATGAATAAAAAAAAAACATAATTATGAAGATAATGGAACTTGGAGAGTGACAAACCTAAAGAGCAAGGGGACGGGGTGATTAGAGAGGTAGCCAGGTGGGGTGCATGCCAAGAATAATCTGATATTTAAGTTAATTAATTAAGCATCCAACATGAAACAAAGAAGAATTTATGGGTTGGAGGAAGAAGAAGATGAAGATGAATAAAGAATAATATTGAACAACTTATTGAGAGCTTGAGTTAAAGATTAAGAGCTGGAAAGTATTTCTTATCTTTGACATTGTTAAGAGGGTCAAAATTGAAAGCATTTATTTTTCATATAAACATGTTTTTATGTAAATTATTAGCTAAATTATAAAAATAAATGGATGTAAGAAGATTTGATGATAGTATGCAGGGAGGGATTAATCATATTTTAGAGAAATACAAATAGTAAAATTGTTGAATGAATTTAGGTAGATGTAATACATAAATTTATAATTTAATTGGAAATATATAAAACGAATGAAATTTTGATTCAACAATATTAGAACTATTTTTCAAAACTGTATGATATCGAGTTCAAAACTTCATTCAGAATCAAATTAAAACAAGAATTAAAAAATATATGTAATATTTATATAGCAAGGCCACTAACAACAAAACCGAAGGAGAGGCCAGTGAACAATATAAGTTCATATACAGATGCAATTATAAAGGTGTCAATTGAAAATAAAATTGAACACAAAAGTAAAAAAAACAAATAAATTTTTAAGCCATCAAATAATAAATATATCAAATCTAACATGGAAGAAAATGGAATAATCTCACAGTTAGTATTACAATTAGAACAAAATCTCATTGGCATATTTTCATATGCATTACTAATTTTATGTTATATTTGATAATATCATTCAATATTTCAAATTAAAATCTTCAATACTTATTGACATTAAGTTAGTTTGATAATATATTACTTAAAAATTTCAATTAAATTAAAATTTATTTAAACTAATAAATGAAAAATTTTAACATAAATTTTTATTGAATATTATAATTAATTAAATGAGTTAATTTTAAGTTAAAAATTATAACTTATAGTAATTTTTAATTTAATTGAAATTTTTAAGTTAAGTGTTACTAAACAATTTAAAATAATTAAGTATATAAAATTTTAATTTTAAGTGTTGAATTGTATTATTAAATACTATTTTAAATTGGGATGGTTGAATAACCTAATTGTTAGGTAGTGTGGGTTCCACAGCCTAATAAGTTAAAAAAAAAAAAAAAAAAAAAAAAAAAAAAAAAGAAGAAAAAATTGAATGAAAAAAAACATGTCAAAATTGAATGGTGCAGCTTTCAAAGAAAACTACACCGTTAGGCCTTCCTTATTTCATTTTTGGTAAAGAGTCAGAAAGAAAATTTCTCTGAAAAAATTTGTGAGAGGGCTTTGCTAATTTTTGTCCGTCTAAAAATTATCCTATATTTTTTTAATCTTTATTCACTGTGAGAAAGGATGTACTGGGTTATTGGGTGTTGTGTAAGAAAGGGTTTACAATTTTCTCCGTCCAAAAATTGTACTGTGTAACTATAAGAGTTATAGTAAATTATCCCTTGTGGATCGTAGATGTAGATTTATTGAGAAACTGAACCACGTAAAATTCTTATTATTTTTGTTGTGGGTTATTTATTAATTTCTATTTTCGATGTGCGTGTGAAATATCTCATAAAATTTCTCAACAAGTGGTATCAGAGCTTCTGGTTCTTATTTTGGGGTAGAGAGAAATTTTATTGGGATTAAAGTGGGACTACTGTCCGGGGCAGTATCATATTTTGAGGAAAGAAATATACTGTGAGGAAGAGAAAAATACGAGAAATTTTTTGGTGCAATCAGTTTCGAGAACGGGTGTAAAATAAAAAAATTAAGTGAATAGTAACCACGCAAAACAATTTGTTTTTGCATGTTAACAGTAAACAATAGTAACTACAGTAATAAGGAACTGTAGCAAAGTACGGTACTGTAGTATGGTACGGTTACTATTCATACAATACTATACATACGGTACTGTAGTAGAGATACTATTCACAGAGATCTTAAAAAAAAAAAAAAAAGGAGGAGTTTTTCAGATAAAATGTATAGTGCATTTAAATATTCAGCCCCTTTATTTAATGAAAAGGGTAATTTAACTCCATGGTATAGTACTATTCATGACCTTTTGGTGCAACAAGGTCTTGATTCGGCTTTAGATGAAGAAAAGCCAACGAATATAACTGAGAGCGAATGCAAGACTATCCAGAGGAAGGCAGTGAGCACCATCCGGTTAGCACTTGCCCTACAAACAAAATTTGAAGTGATTAAGGAGACATCACCAAAGAAGTTGTGGGATAAATTGGAGGAGATCTATGCGTCAAAGTCGCTAACTAACCGGTTGTTCATGAAAATGGAGATGTATTCGCTCAAGATGGAGGAAGGAGGAAACCTCCATGACCACATTAATAAATTTAATTAGCTAGTGTGCCAGTTGCTGAATACTGGTGAAAAAGTTGAAGATGAGGAGCAGACATTACTGTTGCTTGTGTCATTGCCCAAATCCTACAAACCGTTGGTGCAAACAGTGTGTGCTGAAAAAACCACACTGAAGTTGATTGAGGTGACAATGGTGTTAAGAGAAAATGAGAGGATGATGAGGGGTGAGAGCACTTCAACTGAAAGTGAGGGCATAATACTAGTTGAGAGGAGTGAGAGAGGGAGGAATCAAAATAAAAGGAGAGGTGATCAAAGAAATAGATCAAAATCTCGGCCGAGAGACTATAGCAATATGGAGTGCTATTATTGTGGGGAGACTGGTCACATACAATATCGCTGCCCGAATCTTAAAGAAGACTTGAAGAGTCTTAAGAAGCTGCAGGAGAAGATGAAGGGTAAGCTGAAAATTGAAGATGGTGATTCCTCAAATGTGGTTAGATCCGATGATGAGTCTGATGATGAATTCCACCTAGTACAAGGTGAAGATGCTGGTAGTTGCTCTGGTGAGAGCAATTTTAACTGGGTGATGGATTTTGCTTCTGATGTGCACATTTGCAGAGATCGAGCTATATTTAATACTTTATATACTGATGGAGAATTTGGCTACATCAATGTGGGAAACAAATTGAAGCTAAAGATTGAAGGCATTGGGAGAGTTCGCCTGAAAGTCCACAATGGTGCTGTCAAAAATATTTCCAATGTGAAATTTGTACCTAGTGCAGGAGCAAACATAATTTCGCTAGGAGAGCTAGCGCCGCATGGGTATAAATATGTTGGTATTGGAAAAACATGTACAGTATATAGAGGAGGGAGCTTGGTAATGCAAAGTAGAAAGAAAGGAAAAAATATTTGTTATTTGGATGATCATTCCCTTTTGCAGACAACAAGCAGTCAAGTGAAGAAAATTGAGAAAAATACAAAGAGAGTTCGGTTTTCTAACAAGGTTGAGGTATGTGGAATTTTGAAGCAGAGTGATAATTCCACATTAGCAAAAAAGGGGGAGCCCTATAAACCAGTTCTTAAAAAGATCGTTAAAACTCAGAGTGTAGATGACTCTTACTCGAGGGGGAGCATGAAGAGACCCATATTCATGGGAAAGACTGTCAGAGAGTTGCAGTCATGGTGAAGCCCTCCATATTGTCGTGAGGGAGAGATTTGTTGAGTGGGTCCCTCCAACATAGAGGGCCCACCTAACAAAGAAAAAAAAAAAAAGGTTGGGGAAGAAAAATAAGAAGTTTGGCACCGAATTGAGCAAGCAAAGTTAAACTTTGCTTGCTCCTTAAAACTGACTTTGAGCAAGCAAAGTTTAACTTTGCTTGCTGCATGAATTTGCCTATAAAAGGCAAATTCATGCAAGAAGGAATAACACATAAATCATCACAAAATATATAGAGAGAGTTTTGTGTGAGTGAGAGGGTTTTGATAATTTTTGTCCGTCCAAAAATTATCCTACATTTCTTTAATCTTTGTTCACTGTGAGAAAGAGTGTACTGGGTTATTGGGTATTGTGTGAGAGAGGCTTTACAATTTTGTCCGTCAAAAAATTGTACCGTGTAACTATAAGTGTTATAGTGAATTATCCCTTGTGGATTGTGGATGTAGGTTTATTGAGAAACCGACCACGTAAAATTCTTATTGTCTTTGCTGTGGGTTGTTTATTAATTTCTGCTTCCGCTGTGCGTGTGAAATATCCCATAAAATTTCTCAACAAGAGAATGGTTCTTTCTGCTCGGTTTCTGCAAGTTCTAAACCTGATGAGCTCGATGGGCCGCGTTTCATCAGTAAAACCATTAGCGTTTTGATAATTCTGCAAAATTCAATTGAATATGAGAGCTGAATAATCCATTAATTGATCGATGATCAAGAATCAAGAATCAACGAAGGAAAATGAATAGAAATAGAAGAATTCGATATAAAGCCTAAAATTGAGTATAACAAAAAGAGTGTAGCAGTAGCAAGAACTTGCAACTGAAGGGTAGAACCAATTCGATCTTGAGAGTCGATAGCATTGAAAAGTGAGATTAAATAGCAAAAAGAATAGAAAATACAATGATGTCTATGTAAATTAAAGAAGATGATTATTGAGATTTTGGTTTTGGGTTTTTCTGGGTTGTTGAATTTATTATTCGATCAATTGTAGAATTTTGGCTTGGATTTGTAGCATAAGAGGTGAGAGATTCACAAGTTTCATTTTGAATAAAATTACCACCTGCCATGGTGAGAGCAAAAAGCAGGTGGATTCATCCGCGGATTCAATTGCAAGCGGCAATATGATCGGAGCAAGGTAATTGGCAATGGTGGCAGGCTCACCGTCATCGGTTCCTTGGCTTTTTAATGGTAATGGGGAAGAGAAAGAAGAAAGCCTGCAAAGGTAAATAAAATAAAAAAAATCGTACAAAAGAAATAAAAAAACATAAAAATGTATAAGATTAAAAAACACGATGTAAAAGATATTTCCAAAGAAATTACAGTGTATACTGTAATTTCCTCTTTATTTTTTCTATAAATACCTAACATGCTAATAGTAAAAATATACAATATATGCTACCTTTTCTTCTTCTTCTAGCTGTGTTATTCTTTCTTTATTTTGCTTTTGTTGTTCCTATTCCTAGCTATTTGATAGGAGTGTTGTATCCTAGAGGATATTCAGAAATATACTCATGTGTATAGAAATATCCTTCATTCAGCGGCGAAACCAAATTTTATAATTAAAAAAGGCAAACTATAAATCTTATGTCGAAAAGAAAAAAAAAAAAACCTAATGTAACATATACTAAGATAAATAAATTAACTAAATAATTAAATATTCTAATAATAATTCAAAAGAAGACAAGATGATGTTTTCTTTGCAAAGGAAGACAAAAAGTCTATATCCTTTTTTTTTTTCTTCTATTTAAAAGTCTTTTTATCAATTCAATTTATTAAAAGGAGAAATACAATAATAAGGAAGTCAAACAAAAATTTGTAAAAGGAGGCAGTAAAGACTTTTTAATATTATATATATATATATATATATATATATATATATATATATATATATATATATATATATATATATATAATTTTTTAGTTCTTATTTGCCCCTTCTAGAATAAGGCTTCGTCATTGACTTCATTGTTGATATGCCTTGGACATTCATTATTTTCCAACTGTTGGAATCCAACATAGTGCAGTTTCTAATGAAAAAAGAAAAAAGAAAAATAGCATGCCTTTTCTTTCCATAGAAGGTCAACGACACCCTTAGAAATCAAAATTTAAAGCTTTATCTAACTCATAAACTTCTCTTTCCTTAAAATTTTGTTAATTTAATTTCTTAGTGTAATCTATTTATTTCCCTTTTAAGGTTTATTTATTTTCCAAACATTAACTCTTTTTTTTCATTTACCTACTATTCCATTGCTATTATTGTTGATAGTTAATTTTTCAAATTATGCCTAATTGGCAACAAGTACTCTCTTTAGAAATAGCATAATAAATTGGAGTAGAAGTCATAAAAAAGAATAATTGATCGCTATTTTTTTGTGTGTTTACACTACTAGAAATTATCGAATTAGCGACTACATTATTTTCGTAGCTAATTAGCGATTGAATAGAGATTACGTGGTGATGAACAGAAGGGGATGGATAAAATGTTGTTCATCAGCGACTATTTAGTCTCTAAAAAGCGCGCCAACAAATGGTGGGATATTTAGCGAATACATATTAGTCGCTAGATAATCGCTACTTATCGACTACAGTAACAATAGTCGCTAAAATGCAACTAGTAATTGAAGGGAGATATAATCTGCAAGAGAGAATGATGTAGCAACTAAATTAGCGACTAACAGTAGTTGCTATACGTAACTTAAGTAAACGACAACAAAGTGCGTCGTTTTTAATTTTAGCGATTAGACTATGTAGTCGCTAACAATTTTAGGTTAAAATGCCTGTCTCCTTCCTTTCCCTTTCATCTTTTTTTTTCTCTATCTTTTTCTCTCTCTCTCTCTAAGATCTATTGCCGCCCGCCGCTGATTGTGGGAGATTTTGTCACCGTCGTTCTCGCTCTCTCCGTCTCTCCCCGCTGCTGGCCATTCCAAGTAAAATGTCCGATTTCTTTTTTTTTTTTTATATTTCTTTTTATTTTTTTAATATGTTAATTTTTGGCTTTGGTTCACCGGTGTAGGATTTGTTTGCCGTCTCCATCATCCCCGTCCTTGCATTTTTCGGTCAATAAAAAAGGTAACCCTAATTATTATATACATCTCCATCATAATATATATATATATATATATATATATAAATTAAATAAAAAACATAATATATAAATTAAATAAAAAACATAATATATATATATATATATATAAATAAAAAAACTCAATATATAATAAAAAAAGTACAAAACAAAACACAAAATTAAAACACAAAACAGAAAAAAAAAAATATATTAATTTTAGGTATATATATTAATTTCTTTTTAAATTAAATTTTAGGTATATATATTAATTTTAGGTATATATATTAATTTTTAGGTATATAAATTAAATTTAGGTATTTATATTAATTGTTGTTTTTAATAAATTTTAGGTATATAATTAATTTTTAGGTATATAAATTAATTTTAGGTATATATATTATTAGGTATATATAAATTTCTGTTTTTTATTATTATTAGGTAGTATTTTAGTTTAGGTAAATTTTAGTTATAGAGATTTGCCAAAATTAATATATAAAATTAAAAAATAACCACAAATGCATTAGTTTATTATAATAAAATTAAGTGAAATTAATTTTGATTTTGGTTATTAAGTAGAAATTAATAATTTGAATTATTTAAGTAATATATTAATTATATTGAAAAGCTTAATATATACATAAATTAAAAAATACATATATTAATTAGTTTGGTATAATAAAATGAAGTGAAATTAATAAAATAGAAGTTATTAAGTATAGAAATTAATATTTATATGAATTATTGAGTTAATTACTTTTAGTTTTAGATTAATAAATTAAATATATAATAAATTTATAAATAGTACATATATTATTTAGGTTATAGTGGAAATTAATTAATTAATGAAATTCAGTGTTTTTTTTTTCTTTTGTTGATAAATTTAGCATATTAATTTATATGAGATTGTTGAACTTTGTGTGATTTTTGCATATGGAGTTGAGATTATAAGGGGGAATATATTGAAAGTGTTATTTTATTTAGGCCAAAGGTATAAATAGGATCTTTCTTCTTTGAACTGATGTTTAAGTGAGCCCTTATTTTTTTTTTTGTTCCATTAGACATTTTGTCACGACCCGACTTTCGAGTCGCGACGATCCTAGGGCATGGGTAGGCTTAAGGCCACTGAAAACCCGTAGGAACCTCATCAATTCATCGTCTATAACTATATCATGCAATCTCCCAAGATCAGAACCAAACAACCATGCTAATCCATTCTCATCAATAACATTCATAATTCAAATACAATATTGTCTTGCAATAAACTTAATGTCTTACAGACCCAAACAATACTAGTCAATATACATCATTCAATACATTTACCATGAAGCATTTAGATGTTTACATCATCATCATCTATACAAAATAAATATAAGGAATTGAGCTATTACGTTAATCAATTAAGTTTCCGAGAATTGGAGAAGAAGAACGCCTCGGGAACTAAACCGATAAACTAAAGATCACCTGAAAAAAAAATAGAATCGATAATGAGATAAGGCAGTGAGTAAGGATTATACTACCATAACCTATGGAGCTTGGTGATTCAAGGTCGGTTTACAATAACTATTCATGGTTCATATTTCAATACCAATAACCAATCGATTCAATAATAACAAACGATTGGATTCAATATCAATAATCAAATGGTTACAAATCAATGATCAATCGTTTCAATAACATCAATCGATTGGTGGCAATAACAATAACATATCATATCAGCAAAATCATATTAGTACAGTAAGAGTATCAAGTAACTATGTCTTAACGTTCTCCATATAATTGGCATTATACTCGAAGGCATTACCGAGAACTGAGGCATAACACTTACTCATCATATCAATATCGAGGTAGAGGCTCATCTTATCGGAGCATACCCTCATCTCTGCGCAAGATTGATCAGATCTCACGGCTAAGGCGACAAGCCCTCCCTAGCTAGGACATGGATACTTTCCTCTATCCACCGGAGTACATTGTGCACAACGCCTGATGTTTTACCCTACATCAGAATTAGGGATTTCTGCTTTCGGGTTCAATAATCATATAAAGATACACAATAATAATCAATAACATAGATCATCAATGGATCAAATATCATGGTCTCAATCAATATCAAGAAGAATTTAACAATTGGGTTCATGTATACAATAAAAGAAATATCTCAAAGGATAATCAAATAGCAATTATCAATAAACATTTAGGTGGTCATGAAAGAATTAGGCATTTATGCCTTAGGGATCAAACACAACCATAATAGTATAATAATTACTCACCTCAATCAATGCAAATCCCAAAAAAGCTTGCAATCTATCTCTAGAGCAAGCAAATGTGGTGGTCACAACCTCCATCATCATCATTTCTTCTATCTCTATGAGAATCTATAGAAATCCATATAGAAAATCACAATAAATCGTATAATCCATGAACTTAACTTAATTAACAATGCTAATAATGCTTACCCATCCCAATCTTACTATAAACTCTCATCTATAGAAAGAAATTGAAGGAAATGAAGAAACTCTGACTTACCTTCAATCAAATGCTTGAACAATGAGAAGAGGAAGTAGATCCAACAACTCTAAATCCTCTTAATGATGTAATAAATGATCTTTCTTGATCATTAATGAAGTTAGATGGAGAGAAATTTGAGAGAATATGAGTTTAGAAGTTCTAAAAATCGGGTGGAAATGAAATTGGGGGCTAAAAGTCTTTAAATAGGGTTGAATCCCGTTTCTGTCCCTGACATGAATCACGGTCGCGATTCTCATATTGCGGTCGCAATATGCTTGTCGCGGTCGCTACTTACTACTATTCACATGACTGTTCACTTCTCATATTGCGGGCACTACGGTATATCACGGTCGCAATTTCTTTTAAGCCAGATTGCCAAAATCAGGCAGAAGAGTTCGCGGCCTGAGTCACGCCCACTGTCGTGGTCGCGACTCGTATTGCGATCACGAATCCAAGGTTGCGGTCGCGACTTTGGCTCTGCAACACCACTTTGTGAAACTCAAACCTTTAAGTCAATTTCTCTATTCTAATCAGTCTAATACATCAATACACATGTAAGAACACTAGTAACTCATTCATATCATCAATTAGAAACTAATACATAAATGTTTGGGGTATTACAAAATCCCCACAGGGAACGGAGATTCTCCGCCCCAATGCCATCCCTAAGTCCTAGAGATTAGGTTGGATGAATAGAGAAAGATCCAGGCCTATGGGCCTATGGACCATGGAGCAAAAATGTGAAGCTTGAGAATAGAGCCAAATGAGTTGAGGCCTAATCCAGTCAGTGCTTGAAGCAAGTGACAACTGGGTCTTATATAAGTTAGTGGATAAACAAACCAAAATGTAGGGATGGCAATTTAAGTAATACCCGAGTTGACTTGGTAATGGGTACAAGTAAATCCATACTCAGAAAAATAGTATTGGGTTTGGATAAGGTATATCCATACCCTACCCAAACTATCGGGTTTTATCCATAACCGAACTCACCCATACTCATGCCTTATATATAGACATGCACAAATACACAAGTCCACATAAATAATGTTTGGGTTGGAATTGACTGTGTTAACTTACTATATTATAATATATAACCCATTATGGTTTTTTAAATAAGTATAAACATATAAATAAAAAAGGATTACAAGAATAAGAAAAACAACAATGTTTTTTCATGTGAAACACACTAAGTTTCATTATTTGAGAGTAAATGAATCTCCTGCGACTTTTAGACGAAAAAGACACGATTTAAGAAAAAAAAATTAATTTTCTCATCGATCAAAGTTAGTAAACTTATCTAAAATTTCGTTTAGAGAATAATTTTATATTTTTTTATTTTTAGGATTTGGGTTTTGATAAAGAATATTAAAGAAATATTTAGTTATAAAAAATTAGACATATTTTTCATAAAATTAATCCAAGAAAATTAAATAAATACTTGTAAGAATGACAAGTTTTCAAATGGAGGAAATATTAAAAAAAAAAAGTGAAGCGCAATCAACTATACAACAAAAAGGTGACCATGATGATGATGCTTTTCTTTCTTTTATGCAAAGAAAAAAAAGGGCTAAAGTCACAGTTTTACTTGAGATACACCATTATCTAGAGTATGAAGTGTTGCCTTTATTTACTGACTTTGATATTCTCATGTAGTGGAAGACAAATGGTTTGAAGTATCCAACATTATAAGCTATTGCTAAAGATGTGCTTACTATTCCTGTGTCTATTGTTGCTTCTGAATATGCTTTTAGTACAAGTGGTAGACTTGTGAGTCCTCATTGAAGTCGACTTCAACCAAAAATAATAGAGGCATTGATGTATGCTCAAAGTTGGCTATGGGGTTCTACAAAGAAAGGTAAATAAAATAAAATATTATTATTTATATGTATATTTTCTTCACTTTATTAATGTGTTCGTCTAACTTTCAAATAGATGATTTTATGTCATTAACTACGGATAGTTATGCCACTATTTATGATGTTAACGATGATGAAGGTGTTGAATGCTCAGGTATAAGAATTTTCTTATTTAATTTTTGATCTATAATATAAATCTTTATTCAATTACTAATTGATAAATATTGTCATTTTTATTTACAGATTCTACCGCATGCCTTCAATGACTTATAATGTATTGTTTCGAGCTTAACTATTTTCAACATTTTTCTTTTAAGTTAGATGTACAATGTTAGGAGTAATGTAATTGAACTTATTAATTATGACATATCTAATATATTACATTTAGATAATTGGACAACTTTTAAATTATTCGTCTTTTTTTTAGTATTTTTATTTCAATTTTTTTATTTTTATTTTTTAATATATGATCTTTTTGAATATAATATGTATTGATTTATAGTAATTATATACTTATGTTTAAATTTACACAAATATTTAAAAATAATTTGGTACTTATTCGGGTAATGAATTGTTC
>CATKHJ010218204.1:0-15456 GCA_949750685.1 Vernicia montana | reverse complement strand
TGTTGGTCTGATCATGATGGGGTGCGGCGAAACTTGAATTAATTGAATTGACTTGGTTTGATTAGCAAAATAGGGGGATGTGATGCTGGTCAGATTAACACGGGGTGTGGTCAAAGGACTTGAAGCCATTATATTCAACTTGATTTGGTTCAGGGTCTACTTTTGAGAGCTCAAGACTTTAGTGAGATGGGCCAATGCTTTGTTGAAACTGGTTTGTTGAGCAGTCAGAGCTCGGTTAAAATTGGTTTGTTGGGCTTAAAGCCTTGCTGAAATGGGCTTGTTGAGTACTGAGGGCAAATTTGAGGTTGGCTTGAAAATTCTCCTCTTGCTTTTTGAGGAGGTTGGTGAGGAGGGCGTTCATGGTATCCATGTTGATTGGGTTGGCCATCGGTACCTTCCAAAAGAAAAGGAAAAGGGAGGGTAAGAATTTATACTGGAAAAAGGATATGCGGATGCAATGGTATATCAGGAAAGGATTCCCTTCACTGAATTTATTGGTTAAGTGGGTTTTTTGGGTGACGGATCACCAATTTTGATTTACAGGGTGATAAGACTTGGTTCAAGGCATAACCTAGACTCGATGCTTGTATGCATGGTTATGTCGTGATGCATGCCAAAAAGGTTTTATGGGTATATGCACAAGCTCTCGTTTATTACGGTTCACAGAACCTAAAGTCAAAGGCTAAGGCTTTTATATGCACAAGAGTGAAAGGTGGCTTGATTTAGGGTCCCCGTCCTACTAGAGCATCGATATACCTAACCACATGTGAGTCAAAGAGACTCACATGGGTCCAACAGTACGGATTGCTCATTACACCACCGAAATGATCGGGGATTCGTCGCGGGGTGGAATGCTTTCGCTATCTCCCAACATACTCAAAGAGAGTTGCCGAGCCAATGCTACTTGCCATCCAAAAAATTGTCCTAAATCTAGAGCTAGGCAAGGAGCCTTTATGCAAAATGATGCATGAAAGTCGAATTAAATTCAAATGCCAAATGGAGATTATTCTTTGAAAATTTTAACCAAATAGTAATCTTCTTATTTGCTTTCCTTTTATTGAAAAAGGGTGGCAACTAGTCCCCAGTGGAGTCGCCAACTGTGAGGCCTCGCCCGAACGCCCCTCCCCTCACTCGGAGAAAATTTATGCCTTAAGGAAAGGCGAGAGCGATTTTTAAGGGAGGTTTAAGGAACGGATTTTGGTGCTCACGATTGGAAGCGGCTATCGCCTCAGAAAATTGATTTTGAAAAGGATTCGGGAGTCGCCACCCTAATTTTTTTTAAATGGAAAAATTAAGGAAAAAACTCAGTTTGACTCCAATTTTATTAATCTTTTGATTAATTTAACCAATGATAAAATCACTAATCTTCGAACCAAGTTTGGGCTCGGGGACTAGATTTTTGGTTTTGAATAATCTCGATTTGGCATTTAAAATTGATTTGACTTTTTAAAAAAAAAGATTTCATGGATGACGGATATTGATGACAATAATGCATGAGCATGACATAATTTATAAGACAGAAAAAATAAATAGCAAGTATTTAAAATGCGGGTATTTAAACATTCATAAGTAAAGGAGAGTATTTCCTCTAACCCTTATGGGTATTAGAGAAATCACAAAATCGCTCATCTACTCCAAAAATACTTAACTAATTACATTAATTAAAAATTTACATGGAAAGCATGAATTTATATTTTTACATGGAAAATAAAAGGGGAAGGGGATTGGTTGGGATTTGAATTTGAGGCTTGGATTCATATTCCAAGCATGCCAACGTACCCCATTGAATGGGGATCAAAACCCGCGTAGGTCATTCCATTATGAGGTGGAGGGGTTTAAAAATAGGTCAGATTTGATTGGTTTGATTTGATTTGGGATTTGAGTGAGAATAAGAGATTATACCTTCTTTTTGGATGGTTTGAGTGGTGGGAGAGTGATTTTACCGGAGCGGAGTTCCGTTTCGAAAAATGAAAACGATTTTGAAAATGGGAATTAATTACTCAAATTTTAATTAATTAAAATGATTAATTAATTAAAAATGATTAACTAAAAGGATTAATTAACTACTTGAGTGAAAATTTTAGTTTTTTTAAAAAAGATTAATTAATTAATTAAAATTAATTTTTAATTAATTAACTAATTGAGAGTTGGTGGAAAATATAAAAAAATGATTAATTAGTTAATTAAAATTAATTTTTAATTAACTAAATAATTAATTGGAGAGAGTAAAAGCTAGTGAGAGAGAGAGAGAGAAAAAGCAAGTGGAAGATTTCAACAAATGTTTTGGTGTGTTTTTAAGTGAAGGGAAAGGGGGCTATTTATAGGGAAAGTGGGGGTGGAAAAAAGACTAAAATGGTACAAAAAAGTAGAAAAAAGAAGGGGCAAATTTGAAATTGCGCGAAAAAGGGACGGAGCCGCGCAGAGAGGCTGCGGAACTGCGCGCGGCCTGCGCGGCTCCGTAGGGCCTCTGCGCAGAAGTTGCTGGGAGGCCCTGCGGCTCCGCGCAGAGGTCTGCGGAAGCCGCAAGCCTCTGCCCGGCTTCGCGGAGCCTCCGCGCAGAGGTCTGCGGAAGCCGCAAACCTCTGTGTGGCTCCGCGGAGCCTCCTCGCGAAAGCCGCACGGAGGCCGTACGGCTCCGCGCAGAAGCCTGCGGAAGCCGCACTCTTTTGCGCGGCTCCGCGAGGCTGCAGGCTTTGGCGCATATTTCGAGGCTTTTCAGGTCAATTTTTGAAGGTTCTGGGTCAGTTTCTGGAGTATTCTGAGATCTGAAAAATTACTGGTCAATGTTGTTAGATCCGAAATTAATTATCGGATGTTTTGACAGTCATCTTTGGGAGAGATCCGATCAGTTTTGGGAAAAGACTGTCTAATACAGAAAATTCGATCAGGCTTGAAAAAAATATCAGGTTTGATGAAAAAATATTTTGGTCCGCTCTGGTAGGCTTGGAAGCATTTTTGGGTCAGCTTGGCGGTCTGTTTTGAGAAAAATTCGGTCAGTTTCGAGAAAATACTGTCTGATACAAGTTATCCAATCAGGATCAGAAAAGTGCTGGCTTGACTAAAAAAAGATTCTGATCAATTCTGTGAATTCAGAAATAATTTTTGGAGGTGCTAAAATGAGGGTTCACAATTATATTTTTCTAATTTAAAATCATTGATGAATTTTGGGTTTTGATTGTTTTTGTTCATATAAATTATCAAATTGCATATTTTTATTATTTTTTTTATTTAAGATATCTGAATCTCCGTATTGTATTGGATTGGACCGAAACCGAAATATCCGATCCCCGAATTGTATTGTCCCGAAATTTTTGGAACAATACAATACGGAGATTTTTTATTTTGGTTATGGTTTCAGTTCTCCACAAATTAAAATCCCCGAAATTCAATCTAAGTCCGGATATTTTCAAATCTCTGGATTGGACCGAACCGTGCTCAGCCCTAATATTTATGTAAATATTATATATATATACAATATATTATATTATATTATATATATAATAATTTTAGTATATATATATATAATATATTATTAATAAAAATATATATATATAGTTTATTAAAATAAAAAATAAATAAATTGAATTGAACTTTTTCAGTTCGGTTTGATTTTATAAAAATTTCGATTTTGGTTCGGTTCAAATAAATTATAAGTTCGATTATTTCGATTCGATTCGATTTTGAACCAAACTGATCGAATGCTCAACCCTAATTAGGATAGATCGGGTTTTTTCATCTCTACACCAGGCCCATTAACTCAATAACAATCATTATCATCCACACCATCAGCAAAGGATCTAAGTTCCTACATATTCAAGTAAATTTATAATTTGATTATGTTTATTTAATTTATTTGTTTTGTTAATATAACTATAAATAAATATATTTGTCTTTATACTTTTACAGAAATTAAAAGATCAATAAAATAAATAAATATTACAAACCAAACCTAGACAGAAAAATAAATTATAAAAATTATTACAAGCCCAACTAGCTACACAAATTACACTTTGATCCCTAAATAAGAAATATAGTTACAAACAAATCCCTAATAAATTACAAAAAAATCCAAAAACTATAAAATCCTTTCATTCGAACCATCTTCTTCCTTGCAAAACCATCTGTAACTTTCTATATGCATCGTTTGATTTCTCCTAAATACACAAGAAGTTTAGAATTAAATAAAAGAAAAAAAATATGAGAAATTAAACATAAAATTTAGGAAATTAAATTGAAGATTTTCAAGAACAAAAAGAATCACAAAATCGGTAGATCCAGTCTTGACCCGGACTGACCCATCCAGATCAAGCTGCTAGATCGAGCCAAAGCACCGATCCAACACCCTTCGGCCACCACAGAAGCCATGCATTAACACCAAGTTTCTTCAAAATCGCAGCCAACACAATATTCAAAGTCACAAATCACTCATTAAACAACAAAATATAAGATTTAAACCCCAAAGCCCTTGCATGTCAAATTCAAGCCCAGGTCACCATGAAGCAAAGAAGAAAATACATGCCCAAGTATTAACTCAAGCTAATTAAGAAATAAACCAAAACAACGGATATTTTTTGCCAAAATCATTAAAAATCGAAGAGAAAATGAAGAAGAAAACGAAAGCAAAGCAGAAAATGAAAATAAAAACTAAGCTAAAAGAAAAGGAAGAAGAAGACTTATCTTTTGGACGCTAGAAGGAGACTCCAGCCTTTCTATTGCCATTGTCGTTGTTGTTGGTGTTCACACGCCAGAAAAAGCCTCCTCTACTCACAGCGACACTTTGCCCCTCTCTCTCCCTCTCTCTTTCTAAAAAATACTCTAAACTTAAAACTAAATAAGAAATGAGTTAATGATGAATTTATATGTAAGTTAAATGAATTAAAGAAAGAGGATAGTAAAACGGCATAGTTTTAAGAATGCAAGTAAATCCAACTAAAATTCAATAATTTAGTGACTAAGTTCACTAGTCGCTAAGTTTAGCGACTAGCAAATTTAGTTGCTAAAATATTGAAGTGCGAGTATACAATTCCTCGCACCAAACTAGAGTCATCGTTTTTGCTACTACTTGACTGTTAGTCGCTAATTATTGATGGCACAAATTTATAGTGACTGTTTAGTTTCTAATTCAACATTTTTTATTGGTAGTTGCTATTTAGTCACAGATTAGTGACTAATTAGTGATTGTCACTTATTTTAGTAGCTAAAATTCAATTTTCTAATAGTATATATAAGGAGGTTTTGGCAAGTGGATGAATTTTATTTTAATTTATAGCATTTGAAAGAATTTTTCTCTCAATCACAATGACAAAGTTAGTTTTTTCTCTTTCAATTTTTAAAATATTTTATCATATTTTTTATCTAATTATTTTTTTATAATGTCTTTTTTCTATTTATTATAATTTTATAAATTGTACAAGTATTCAAATACAATTAGTTGTAAAGTAGATATAAATTAGTAATTAATTTTAATAAAAATATATTCAAATATTATTATGATATGTGGTCAATTTTAAAAATCATATTTAAAATAATATTAACTTAGTAATTATGAATGAAAAGTAATATTCAATTAATATTTATTTAAGCATTAAATATATTTTATTTTTTAAAAAATATTTCTTAATTAACCTTTTGTAATATATTATTTGAATTACATATATATGTGTGTCTGTGTGATTGAAAATAATAAAAATTTATATTTATAAAAAAAATATATAAATGAATAAAACAGAGTAGAATATAAAGCCTAAAATAATCAACAAAAATTATAAAAAATAAAATTATTAATTATTAAAAATATATGTATAATAATTATTAGTAATCATGTGCAAAGCACAAATTAAGTTGCTAATTACACTTATTTACACATATACATAGATATACATGTATTTAAATTTCATTATAATTTATTACATTTTATATAATTTGATTTATATTGATTAAAGTAAATTTAAATTGAATTTCAAATTAAACCATAAAATTTGGTTTAATTTCTAAATATTCAAGAGATTATTATTACATAAAATTGATATATTCTTTGCATTAATGAAAGTTTTGCTTTACATGATTCATACAAAAAAAACGTGCCCTATAAATTGTCACAGCTCAGTATATTCTAGAAATATAATCAAAATTGACTGAAGCAACCATGTGATATTTAATTAATTCAATTCAATTTAATTTAATTCCTTTTTTCTGCCAAAACTTGACCAAGTTTTCAATTTTGAAACCACATTTTAAAACGTGGGACCAGGCGGCGGAATATCAACGGTTGAGAAAAAAAATTGTGAAATCAAAGCCTCTGGAAATTAATAAATCAAATCAAATTCGACGATCTAGCCAATATAAAATTCGCCACGTTAGCATAATTGAAGTTCTTTGTTTGACACGAAAACCTCTCCTTAAGCTGTTGAACGTGTCCACACCGTTTCGAATATACTTACTTTTATCCAGATTCCCAGGAGCTGTTTTATGGGTCCCATAAGAATCCTTTTTGACCGTTGATTTTGTTTACAAATTTCCCCGACAGTTGTAATGATGACATCAGATTTAAGGGTCAAACAAAAATCATAGACTCGATCACACCTGATCACATGAAACCCCTGCAACTAGGGTTTTACGCGGCCAGAAAGTCACACGGTCAAACTTTAAAGAGACTGCAAAACCAAAAAATACCCCTTACTCATAGTCAAAAAATTCTTTTAGATGGGGATAGAATCGTCCTTACAGGTCCAAAACGTTAAAAAACGACATCGTTTCGAGAAGAAGAATATTTTCCCAATCCAACGGAGAGTACACGGGCTTTCTTTCCCTTTTCATTTTTTTTTTCCATTGCCAGCACTCACACAAATACAACAAATGAGGAATTTTCCTATGTACAAAAAAAAAAAAAAAAACCAAAAAAAAACCATGTTTTTCCTGCCTTCCTGGAACTCCGCTTTTTCACCTTCTTTACTGTATTGTAATATTATAAATATAGATATTTCTGCCATGACTTTCTTGCATTTCAAGTCTGCTACTATATGAACATCAACATTTTTCTAGTTTAGTGTGCCAGTCATTACTAAGCAGATCCAGGAATCTTGGATACAGTCTCCCTTCTTTATTCAAGAAACCCAACAAAATAAAAATAATAAAGTAATGTTCTTGAACTCTCCTCTGCTTTTACAATTATTTTTTTGAAAATTTTATCGATCTCTGTTTCCCAAATTTGTTGTTACTGCTAAATGCTCTGTTTTCTTGTCTAATGGGTTGCTTTTGTTTCCATTTATTTGTGTTTGGTCGGTACATTGTTAGTTCCATCTAATTTATTTCATTTTTTTCTCCGTGGGTTAACAAGATCTGGTAAAGTTGAGAACTTTGTTGCTTAATAACTTGGTAATTTTGTATTGCAAATTGAATGTTGAATTTGGTTTCTTTTTTTGGGCAATTTTATGTTGTAATGAGGTTTGTTTATATCCAAATCTTTGCATGTAAGCGCTTTTGAGTTGTTCTAGTAGTTTCTCGCATGTTAACAATTTAATTAGTATTCATGTTTACTTGTTTAATCTATGTGATGTGATCCTGCCAATTAAGAAATTTCACTTTTTTCTTCTACAAATTTTATATTGCCTATTAAAATAATACCCATGTCTTGATCTTGAAAATAACGAATATTCTGAGCCTGAAGCCAGATTTTTCATTTTTTTTTTTAATGTGAAATGGAAATTGGTCTCTTCAGGATCCGATGTTATTTCCATTATTATTAGAGCAGGTAGGTCACATGGATTGAATTTTGCATGCAAATGCAATTAGCTCTACAAGGTTTTCAATATCAACACCAAAGTTTGATTCTTGATAGATTACAACCCAATTGAGAGATTTCGCTGAAGCTCTGTATTTGATTTAACTGATTATGCATTTTATGGGGAACATTTGAAATTAGGCTTATTAGACACTTTTTGGAAAACATTTGTAATTGGAAGCTAGTTACAAATTACAATTACAAATGTGCATGTATTGTTATGAATGACAGCTTATTGTGCTTTTACTTCTGGTTAGGAATTTTCTCTTTGTATCTACCATCACATGTTGGGTAAAGCTAAGTTTGGCTTTTGTTTTCTCGTCCGCTAGTCTTGGAAAAGATCGTTGTCACGCCTAGATGCCCTTTGGACTAGCTTTATTGTTCTATCTGCTGTCTTTAACTTCTGAATGATTTGGAGTTTTCAAATTGGCTTCCACTATATAATTCTACCTTGAACTCTTCCTTAAAGAATACATGCACTTTTCATAACTAATTTCTTTCACTCTAAGTGCAGGTTCAATAGGCCATTATACTTTGAATTGAGAAGTTAAAGGGCATTTGGTCTAGCATTTTGAATTGATACTCTCATCATGACATTTTCAAAGATTGCCAGGACTGGCTTGAGAAGAGCAAGAGGCAACTTTAGTAGTTTTGCAAGTGAGGGAGTATCCATTCATAAATGGTCTTCACCTTCCCTTAGAAATATCATAGCAGGCAGCAACCTATCGTACCTTTCCAGCATCAAGAATGTAAATCATGCTAGTTTTTGGAGCAGGGGAATCAGGGTAACCCCAAATTACCAATTTCCTAATGCAGAGAGGATTCTAGAAGAGTCTGAAGATGAATATGATGAACCAAGATATCCAACTCTAGAAGCAACCAAGCCTGGTGAAAAGCCAAGAGTGGTTGTCCTTGGCACCGGATGGGCAGCCTGTAGGTTCATGAAAGGACTTGACACCAATATCTATGATGTTGTTTGCATATCACCAAGGAATCACATGGTCTTCACTCCTTTGCTTGCTTCAACTTGTGTTGGAACCCTGGAGTTTCGCTCTGTAGCTGAGCCTGTTAATCGGATACAGTCTGCATTGGCAACAAGTCCCAACTCGTATTTTTATCTGGCTTCCTGCAGTGGCATTGACACAGACAGTCATGAAGTGAGTCTTCCCTTTTCCACCCAACATTTGTATTTTTCATATTTGTCATAAATGTGTGCATTACTTCCATTCCCTTTAACATACAATGGCATAATCTATAGTAGTAGATGATTGTTTCATGGATAAAAAGAGATGCCTGAAACTTTCAAACATCCTCAGGATTTCAAAAGGAAAGTGGCAGAAACATTTATAATTGCAATGCAGAAAGCTTCATGCACTGGGACACCCTTATTAAAGCAGTTTTTGTTATCAACTTCTATGTTAGTTTATAATGTGCAGATTTTAGCCATATATAAATTGCATTCTGAAGTTATAGCAATTACAAATTTACCAATAATGTTCCTTTAAATGATCAGGTGTACTGCGAGACAGTTAGCAATGGTGAATTATCTAAGGAGCCTTACCACTTTAAAGTTGCATATGACAAGCTTGTCATTGCTGCTGGAGCTGAGCCTCTGACTTTTGGTATAAAGGGTGTTAAGGAACATGCATTTTTCCTAAGAGAAGTGAATCATGCTCAAGAAATAAGGAAAAAGCTCCTCTTGAATCTTATGCTTTCTGAAAATCCAGGTGAGTGTTACTTTTCAATCACATAAGTTACTCTGATAGTAATTCTGAAGGCTATTTCAAATCTTAGAAAGAATTAAGGACAGGAAAATGCTCTAATTGGTTTAGTAATTTGTGACTACTTGAATACAAATTCTAATAAAGTCAATTATTCTGACGTTTTCATTACAGGAATATCTGAAGAAGAGAAGGACCGCCTCTTACACATTGTTGTTATTGGAGGTGGCCCTACAGGAGTAGAATTTAGTGGTGAATTGAGTGATTTTATAATGAGAGATGTTCAAGAGCGGTATACTCATGTTAAAGATCGCATTAAGGTCACCCTCATAGAGGTAATTAACATGAATCATCACTTATCTTTGTATGAAGTAATCAACTATCGATTGATATCATTTGCTAATGTTTTGTTCTAATCTTCCTGAACAGGCCAACGAGATTCTATCATCCTTTGATGTTGGACTACGACAATATGCAACAAACCATTTGACTAAGGTAATTAATTACATTCAATTTGTTATTTTTATATCCTAGAGTGTGTTTCTTTTTTAAGACTGTCCATAACAGTTGGAGTTTTGTATCAGTGTGGTGTTCGTCTCACACGAGCTGTAGTAAAAGAGGTGCATTCCACGAAATTAGTACTCAGTGATGGCACTGAAGTTCCATATGGTCTGTTGGTATGGTCTACTGGTGTTGGTCCATCTCAGTTTGTGAAGTCACTAAATATCCCCAAGTCTCCTGGTGGAAGGTATTATAACAAATGTCATTCATTTTTGCATCTTTTTCCATTTCACATAAATTTTCCTGAATGTTCTGATCCTGTTATCTTATTGAGTTATGCAGGATTGGTATTGATCAATGGTTGAGAGTACCTACTATGGAAGATGTGTTTGCACTTGGAGACTGTGCTGGTTTTCTTGAACAGACAGGGAGGCCGGTGCTTCCAGCTCTAGCTCAGGTCAGCAGAACCCTGCAAACAAGTTTTTAACTTTCTGATATATTAATTACTAGCATGGACTTGGAACTTATTAATCTACAATTCTTAAATAGGTTGCAGAAAGGCAAGGGAAATATCTAGTTAAGTTGTTTAACAATATTGGAAAGCAAAATGGAGGCAAGGCATTCAGTGTAAAAGATCTTTCTCTAGGTGACCCTTTTGTGTACAAGCATATGGGTAGCATGGCATCAGTTGGGCGTTACAAGGCACTTATTGATTTGCGCCAGTCAAAGGTAACTATCCATAACATAGGATAGCTCCAAAAATAACTAGATACCATTTTATGTTTCTATTAGAAAATTTTGCATAGGAAAGTTCGTGCAAATGATCCTCTCCTCTTCTAACACGCTTAAGCAACAAGTCTCATACATTGGAAACGCAGTTTTATTTAATTATTTTTATCAATTCATTGTCATCCAAAGTGATGAATCCTATCTTTTTCCAGGATGCAGAAGGGATATCACTTGCTGGATTCCCCAGTTGGTTAATTTGGCGCTCTGCTTATCTTACACGTGTGATTAGTTGGAGGAACAGATTTTATGTGGCAGTGAACTGGGCTACCACCCTGGTTTTTGGCAGAGACAACACTAGAATTGGATAAGATTAATTAACTATTGCTATTGTTTTTTTTATTGTTGATTCTTTACATTGGTTTCAGGCTTTGAGCAGCATATATTAATGGATAGGATTCAATTTAAGGTTTATATTGTAACCAATAAGGATAATTGGGGGAATTGGGGATGGATACAAGATTAGAAACGTAGAAGCAATTGTTTTGTTACATGCCTAAAAGAAAGTAAAGGGCAAACCTTTTATAAGCCATTTGATTGCTCCAAATGCTTGTTTTGCCATATCAATCTCTGCTTTTACGGATTATTATTATCAATTGACATAATTTCAGAAAAAAACTGTCTACAAAAGCATCGAAAGGCCTGATCAATTATGGTAAAATAATTGAATTTAAGGAAAATTATATACGTATAATTGATATTTTCACTGGGAATAGAATCTGATTCGAGTACCTATCAAAAGTTAATACTTTCTAGGATTTCAATTTATTTATTTCTATAGAAAACATTCAAAATGTTTATAATCCTGTGAGTTTCTCCGTTTCAGCATTTAATTATTGTCACCTGGGCTAAAAATAAATATTAGTTACACGTTCGGTTGTTTGCTGTTTCGTTCGACAAAGGATTATAGTCCTTAATTCCTTTGGAGTAAGCATTAATTGGTAAAAATCGATTAATCAAATGTAATTTGGTTAAATTGGTTTGGTTAAGTAAAATAATTTATTCGATTTGATTAAAGAATATAAAAATTTTAATTTTTGGTTTTCGATTCGATTAAAAAGTTTCATTTACCAAATTAATTGAACCGACCGATTTACTTTTTTTTAGATAAATAAATGAGTGGTGTTATTGTCGGTTAATTTGTTATGGTCATAGCAAATTAATTTTTAAACTCTTGCATTGATAATATTAACTTTTACTTATCCTTTAATTAAAATTTTCTTAAAATAATCTTCTCATTAATTATCATATTACATTAATTAAACTTTTCAATTTTATTCCTTTAAGATATTAATTTCCATAATTATATTTTAATTTATATATAATATTATTCTTAAAATAAAAATATTAAATCTTTATAAATTAAAAAAAAAACCTCTATAGTACTAAAATATAGATTATATTAACTATAAAATTTAAAAAAAAAATAAAAATATAATAGCATAAACTCATATATTAAAGTATAAAAATGCAAATATATAAATGTTATGTCATTAAACAAATTTTAAAGGTGGTGTATAAAAAATTTTGACAGTTTTGAATTTTTTCATAAAATCTTTTTTTTCTTTTCTTATTTGAGTCTTCTTCTAAATCATACTTGGTAAAATGAGAAATTTAATTTTAATTGTGAAAATTTTCTTTTATACAAGAATAAAAAAAAGTCACTTCGATTTTTAAGATAATTTCTTTTTGTTTGTATTGGAAACTTCAAACATTTTTATTAATTTTTTTTATAATCTGTAATTTTGTAATAAATTTTTATTTTCATTAATAAAAACTATATTTGAATACAATCAAGAAACTGAAAGATAATTCAGGACAGTGGAGTCAATCTTCTCATGAACTTCACGAGATCATGAGAAATTATTTTTCTAACATCTTCTTGAAGCAGGAGGGAGAAGCTGATGATGTGATCAATTGTGTGAAAGCTCGCATCACGGGAGGAGCATAATCAGTTTCTTTCTCAACCTTTTACTGAGGTTGAGATTAAGGAGGCAATCCATTCCATGCACCCGGATAAGTCTCCTAGACCAGATGGAATGAACCCCGCATTCTATCAATGTTTTTGGTCAATTGTGGGTAAGGATGTATCTTCTGCTTGTCTTGGTTTTCTAAATAATGGGGTGTTATTGCCAGGAATGAATGATACTTCTATAGTATTGATTCCGAAAAAGAAGTCACCTGAAACTATGGCGGATCTACGTCCCATATCACTATGTAATGTTCTTTTCAAAATTATTACCAAGGCAATTGCTAACCAATTGAAGCAAATCCTCCCAAGCATAATTTCCAAAGCTCAAAGTGCTTTTGTACCGGAGCGGTTGATAACTGATAATATCATGCTAGCTTTTGAAGTGATGCACTGCTTAAAGCGAAAGACTCAAGGAAAGGAAGGAATTGCAGCTTTAAAGCTTGATATGAGCAAGGCTTACAATCGAGTCAAATGGAGCTTTCTAAGAAGAATTATGGGCCGAATGGGGTTTGCAGACTCGTGGATTAATTTGATAATGAGAAGTGTTGAAACAGTGAGATATCAGATTGTCCATAATGGTACTGAAAGTGGGCCAATAATTCCAGAGAGGGGGTTACGACAAGGCGATCCCTTATCCCCATATCTATTCATTATTTGTGCGGAAGGGCTCACTTCGTTGATTCAACATTATGAACAAAGGCAGCTGGTGCATGGTTGTAGTGTGGCAAGGAACGCACCAAGTGTGTCCCATTTGTTCTTTGCCGACGATAGCTTCATGTTTTTTCCGGTTAATGTGGTTGAAGGTGAGAGGATTAAGGACATTTTGAAGCAATATAAGGCTGCATCAGGGCAAATGGTAAACTTTCAGAAATCGAGTCTATCTTTCAGTGCAAATGTTCCTTCTAGCAAAAGAAGTGAAGTGTGTTCTATTCTGAATGTGATGGAGATGGCAACTCAAGGATTCTACCTTGGACTTCCTTCTTTGGTAGGGAGAAATAAAAAAGAAATATTTGCATTTATCAAAGATCGTGTTTGGAAGAGGATTTATGGATGGAAAAGCAAGTATTTTTCTAGGGCTGCCAAAGAAATTCTTGTTAAAACCGTGGCTCAGTCTATCCCTACGTTTGTTTTGAGTGTGTTCTATTTACCACTTGATCTTTGTGCTAAGCTTGAGCGGATGCTCAATTTATTTTGGTGGGGTAATGACTCTGGTAAACATGGGATTAGATGGATGAGATGGGAAAGGCTCTGTGAGAGGAAGCATTATGGAGGATTGGGATTTCGCAGATTACATGAGTTCAACTTAGCTCTGCTTGGGAAACAAGGGTGGCGGTTTATGACTGCACCAAATGCTTTGGTGACTCAGGTTTTTAAGGCTAAATATTTCCCAAACTCAAGTTTTATTGAAGCCAAAATGGGGGGTAATCCTAGTTATATTTGGCGTAGCATTGTTACAGCTCAATCTCTCATTAAGGGTGGTCTTTGTAAAAGGGTTGGGTCTGGTACTGATATTGCAGTTTGGAAGGATCCTTGGCTTCCTGGGGATGATCCTTTTGTTTCTTCTGATATAATGGAGGGATTTGATAATATTACAGCTGCGAGTTTAATGAAGGTGAATGAAAGAAAATGGGATCCAAATATTCTTACAGATTTGTTTAATGCAAGGGATGCTCTATTAATCTCTAGTATTCCATTGAGTAATAGTATGCCTGCTGATAGTTGGATGTGGACTAAAGATAAGAAGGGCATCTATACAGTGAAAAGTGCATATAGAGCTATGCGAGAAGATGATACAATCGATATGGATGCCAATCAGGTGGGCTTATGGAAAATATTGTGGTCTCTTGTAGTACCACCTAAAGTTAAGGCTTTTCTTTGGAAAGTGTGTAGTGGGTGTTTGCCTACAAAAACAACTTTGGTTTTTAAAAGAGTTGATGTTTCTGATATCTGCCAGTGTGTAATTGTGAAAGAGAAATCGATTATCATATTTTAGTTTCTTGTCCTCTAGCAAAGGCATGTTGGGTCTTGTCTACAATGGGGTACAGGGTGATTAGTTCTGAGTCAATTAAGGATTGGTTAATTGAGTTATTTAATCATGGTAATAGTGAGGAAAGAGGGATGATAGCTATGATAGCGTGGGCTGTGTGGTTAAATAGAAATAATTTAATTTGGAATGACAAAAGCTCTTCTCCTCAACAAATTATTACTCAAGCTCGACGTTGCTTAACCCAGTGGAAGGACGCCCAAAGCATGATTGAAGTTCCCACCAGTCAACAAGAAGAACAGGGTTGTGTCAGATGGCAGAAACCAAGAGATCAATGGATCAAGTGCAATATTGACGGGGTTGTGTTCCAAGATCAGAATCGTCTGGGTTTTGGTTGGGTCATTCGCGATGCCGCAGGTAGATTTTTTGCAGCAAGCTATGGATTAATGCATGGTCCATTGGATCCTCTAATTGCAGAAACCTTGAGTGTGCGTGAAGCTCTCAATTGGGTAAAGAACAGAGGTTGGTCTAATGTTGTGTTTGAATCTGATGCCCAATTTGTTGTGCACTCTGTGGTTAATCATATTAGTGATGATTCTTATTTTGGTGTACTCATTCAGGATTGTAAGTTGTTAATGAGCAAAATTGTTAATGCTCACATTGTGTTTGTTAAAAGGCCTGCGAACATGGTGGCTCATTGCCTTGCGCGAGC
>CATKHJ010218108.1:0-10247 GCA_949750685.1 Vernicia montana | reverse complement strand
ATTGAGGTGGAAACATGTGAAATTAATGATATTCAAGAATTTGAAATCAAAGAGAATATACAAGATCCACAAGTTGAAGCAATTATTAAGGAAGAAAAAATAGAGATTGAAGTTGAAGCAATTAAAGGAGCAGAAAAAGGGATTGAGATTTTTGAGATATATACAATTGAAGAGAATATGGAAAGAAGCAAAAATGAAGATTTCAGTAATCAATTCATTAAGATATATACAATAATATTCAGAAAAAAATTAAACCCTAAAACGGCTTTGCCATTTTACTTACGCTGCGTCACATTAAGTCTGAGACATCAAGGTTTCAAATTTGACGCCCACAAATATAAGTATTTATTGGATTATTGAGTATTATGACTTTATAATTTTGCTCTGCAAATGTTACTATACGTTATCCACCATACTAATTTGTAAATAGAAAATTCTATCTCTGAAAAAAAAAAAAAAAAAATTGAATCAATCAAATACCAATGAATAAGTCAGTTCCAAAAAAAAAAATATTGAATAAGTTGTGGTTGTGCAAAAATTTTAAGCTTCGTGTCATGGGATTGTATTGGTTACAATGGACTATAACCAAATTAAATTTAATATTAACATTGCTTGGGATTTTATTTATTTATTTATTTTTGTTACCAAAGAGTCATGTGTTCTTCGATCAACTATTATTACAAATTTACAATATTTGATAATTCCGTCATATAAGGCCTAAAACTTTTACATTCAAATTCAAATTTTTTATACTTTTTTTCAGCCTGTAGAATGCAGATTATTCGACGGCTCATGTCCATTCCTAATGGTGACACAATATAATATAAAATTATAAATAAACTCATGTTTATATCACAAGAAGTAATATATTTTAAAAAATTATTTAGTGCATTAAGTGTACATAAAAATAATGCACTTTACATCTATAATCAAGTAATTATCAGTTAAGATACACTCTATCTGATTACTATCTGATTACGTATGAAAATATATTATTTTCATATATACGAAGTGTGTTGAACATTCTCTTATGTATGGAATTTGTTGAATAATTTTCCCACTCACTTACATCCCTACCATCAATCTATACAAACATTATTTATGTCTTCTCGTTGATGTATTCACAGCTTCAATTTCAGTTCCACATCAATCACTGCTAGCTTTTCCAACTCTATTCATGGCTTTCTCTGCCTATACAAAAAGAAATCAAAAGGAGGGAAAAATAAATTTACTTAAATAACATATTATTCAACTTAATTATGAGGCAACCTAATAATATAAATGGGTTTAGCTGCTCGTAGTACTATTAACACTAACTAGTCGATAGTTGTTATAGAAAAATTCTTACTTATTTTATTTATGTATGGATTTCATTTTTAAGATGATTCTCAAATAAAATGATTTTTTTTTTTTTTTGTTTGTATAATGAGATCAATCTCTAAGTAAAAGAGATTCGTATAAACTAAACTTAAGCAGAAATTAGCCGTGGCTAAAAACTTACCTCTTGATCCCAATTAGTGCATGCATTAATTGTAATAAGTGCCACAACTTGTACTGAGAGTCCACATATGATTCCCATCCAAAGCCCCTGACATTGACCAAATGGACTTATTATAAACTAGGCCTGTTATAGAATTTACATGTTTGAGATGTGACTTGTGAGTATATATAGAAAATGGATTTAGTCATTTGGACTTACCATGCCTCCAATATGTAAGATAAAAGCAAGGAGCAAAGCAGAAGGTATTGCTACAACATAATAAGCACCAAGATTGATAAAAGCACATAGATTTTGCCATCCACATCCTCTAGCAGCACCTACAAACAATACAACAAAATTGACTCCATTTGGATGATCAGATCAATCAATCCACAATAATTCAAAATTATAATTGAAATATTTTAATAATAAAGTTTCAATTAAGAGTGTAAACTCAACTTTCATAATTTTAGAAATAATTTTAGTATTACTAAAATTAAAATTCATTAATTTAATTGTTAATATTCATTTACTGACCCCCAATAAAAAAAAAAAAAAACAATTAGCGTAAAAGCTGAATCAAAAGGACCATCAACAAAATTAATTAACTTTGTGCTTAGGATAAGAATTTAGGACCTGAAAGTACACACTGGAATCCATCCAAGAAATCTGATAGTGCTAGTAAAGGCATCATATTAGCAACATATTTGACAACTTCATCTTCATTGCTGTAGAGCTTTCCCCATACCTGGCGTATACAAATTGTAGTAATTCCAACAACTGCGCCTTGTGAGAGTGCCATTACGATCATAACATAGAGAGCTAATCGCGCACCTTGTGCACGCCCTGCACCTAGTTCATTTGATACTCTTGTACTAAGACAATGAAAGATGGTCATTACAAAAATTAAAGAAAGAAATAATGTAAATTAGTAAAGATGAATAAAATTTAAATTAGATTTCTAGGTGTTTGATGAAGAATATATAATGGAATTGAGAAACTGACCTTATGGCACCACCAAGCCCAACAGAGATCATATACACCATCCAACATGTGTTAAGGCTGTGCAAAAATAGGACAATAAAATGTATCTTTCAAAAGGAAAAAATCTTCCAAAGAGTTACGCCTATAAATTTACCAATTAATTCAAGTTGCGAGTTTAAAAGAATTTTATTTCATTATAATCATTTTTACCCCTCGAATGATAGATTAAATTCCATGCATGCATATTCTTGTTTTTATTAATTTATTCGTTATTTATTTATTTAAATTAATCATAATGGACAATATAATTCATTTTTAAAAATTAAGATGCTATTGAATCCTTAATTATATTTAAGGATTTAAGGATTGAGCCATTTTGTAATTTTAATTAAAGTTTTTTGTTTTTGAATTTCAATATATAATTTCTCTATCAAATCTTGCAATTTTATTAAATATTGAAATAAAAAATTCATCAAGCATAACAAGTTATGAATTGAATTTTATGGCCAATATTAATTATTGTCATGTAAATTATATTTAAAATATTCAATTTCAAACTATAATTCACATAGGAATAAAACTATTTTCTAAAGGATTTTTCTGAACTCATAAACTCATCCTACCATGTGTTTATTTTATTTAAAAACACTCAATATTGTAATTTGATGAAGAAAAATATTGAGATTTTAAAACTAATTAAAAGAACTTGAATTGAAATTTTGAAATTGTTCAAGTTTTAAATTACAACTTGTTTAGATGGTAGGAATACTTCAAAAAAAATTCTATTTTGCTAGTTAACAAAAAATAAAAAAAATAAAGAAAGGAAGAATGTACCTTATTGATAGCACAGAAGTCTCTAGTTTGGGATTTGGAAGAAGACCAGACAAGATGACCACCATCTCAAATGACCAATATTCCAAACTAATAAAAATTAATTTACTTAATTAAACAAAAAATTATATATATATATATATATAAACATTATTATCCATGACCAAGAAAAGATGTGATTAATAAATATTTAATTACCAAATCATGATTGCTGAAGGAATTGCAAGCTTAACAAAGCTAAGAATATCAAGCAAAGCTTCTTTTGAAAACCCTGTCCAAGTCTTCATGCAAGCTTGAGAAAACTTTATATAAATTACTAATAAGAGCACATTAATCCAATTTGAAATTGTAATTGCTAAGGCAGCCCCTTTGATTCCAAGATTGCACTTGAAAACAAGAACCCAACACATAAAAATGTGAAAAGAAGCTGTGATTCCTGAGCATATCATCATTGGAAACACATTATTTTGAGTTTGTAGAAATCTGTTAAGACATTGTAGTAATCCGAAGGCGAAAAGGCTTAGAATCATCGATCGATTGAATGTTCCTGCTCCGATTGATATGTCATGATCTTGACCTAGAATTATAAGGATTTTGCTTGTGTAAAACCAAATTATTGAAAGAGGAATGCTTAGTGCTAGTAGAGTTAGCATTGCCCTTTGTGTGTGAACTCCAAGCATGTGGTATTGTTTTGCACCATAGGCTTGCCCACAAAGTGTCTCCAAGGCACTTCCCATTCCTAACTATAAAAAAAAACAAGAGAAAAATTAAATTTTACAATATAATGTGCAAGATAGTGTTTAATGTTAAAGATCATTTTGTGTGTTACATAAATTCCCATTCCTTGCTATTATTTTGGATAAAAATTTATGCTTAGAAACAATTGTTGCTTAATGCACTTCCTCCTTTACCCCATTTATTAAAGGTTTTTAGATTTTGATTTTGGTAAATTTGGTTTTGATTGGGGACTCGAATTCGAGACCTCAAAACTCTGTAAACGACTTCAGTACCACTAATTCTAAGATTCATTGATTTTGATTAAAAAGGTTTAAGTTTGAATTTGAATTTTTTAAATTTGGATGGAAATTTACAGAAAAGAGAGTAAACTGATTGAGTTATGTAGCTTAATTATCTAATTTCTTTAATTTTATCATATATATATATCAGGCAGATATAATTTTTAACACCTTAAAATTATACAATTCTTGATCGTTCTTTTTATTTTTTTTATTCAAGTATTTGATCCTATTCCATTTAAAAGATAGACACATTTTTTAAGTGTCAAAATTTTATTTACTTGGTGTATATGCCATATCTTATATATATATATATATGATAAAATTATAATTTTGTGCAATAGCAACCACACAATTTTATATATGACTCTACATGCCATGACACCGCGCACACACACAAACACACTTACTGAAAAAAAAAAAAAAAACAGACAAAAGTAGAAGAAGAAGACTTACCAATACACTAAAACCAGTCACAGATGCAAAAGAAGAAGCCATGGAAGCACTAGAAAGAGCAAGCTCACCAAGATGCCCAACAAACATAATTGATATCACTTGTAAGCAATATTGCAACAAACTTACTGCTATGAGTGGACCTGAAAGCCACAATTGCTTCTTTGCTTCTTCAATAAAATCCCTTCCACAAAAATGACCTTGTAATTCTTTATATAATATTTCATCTTCATATTCTTCTTCTTCTTCTTCTTCTTGGCTCCTTAGAATAAGAGAAGATTCAAGACTTGATTTTTCTCCTCTTTCCATCCTCCAATTTACCTACTCTAGCAAGTTTAGTGATCAATTGATAAAGGGCTCCTCCATTATTGAGTAAAGAGTCAAACGTATACTAAAATACATGAATTCTTAATGCATACTTGTTTTAGTAATAATGATAATAATAATAATAATAAACTAGTATTCATTGACAACAAGACAAAAAAAAAATGTCACATATTAAAAGAAATTATTAATATAAGCGGTGCCCACCAATATTTATTTATTTATAATTAGTTATAATGGAGAATTTTCTTATAAATGTTAAAACTTATATAATTTTGGAATGATTTATCTTAAAAGCTAGCTTATATAAATTATAAACAATAATTTCTTATAAATGCATTATATATACTTCTAATTTCTATAATTATACTCAATAAATGTGTTTTTGTATATATTTTAAGATTGTTGTATGCATGACTACTTTATCGTCAATATATACAATGAGTATGTGTTATAAAAATAAATATTTTCATAAACTTTAATGGTATGTAATAATTTTACGAAAAATAAATTGATAAATGTTGATAAAAAGAATTTTATTTTGCCATGGGTGTTATATTGTCATTTGTCTTGCTCCAAATTTAATTGATGATTCCATTCAATTAGAAATGCAATGGTTAAATGTCTATATTATAATAAAAAAATAATAATTTAAGTTTTAACATTTTATTTTTTAAAATATTTTCAATGTATGAAAAAATAAAACTTTTATTTCTCAATTATTAGGTGGAATAAGTTTATGTAATGTGATTTATAAATTGGTGTCCAAGGTGCTGGTTAATAGGATGAAAGCTATTTTGCCTGATTTAGTTTATGAGGAACATAGTGCGTTTGTCCCAAACCGTTTAATTACTGACAATGTTTTATTGGGAGTGGAAGTTATGCATTCTCTGAAAACTAATCACGTTGAGTGTTCGAGCATGGTAGCTACTAAGCTTGATATGGCAAATGTGTATGACTTATTGGAATGGGGTTTTATTGAAACTGTTTTGTTTGCTTTAGGTTTTCCTAGTTAGTGGAGTAACCTAATTATGAGATGTGTTAGTTCAGTGACTTATTCTATCTTGTTGAATGGCTTTGTTGTGGGTGAGGTTACTACTCACAGGGGTGTGCTGCAGGGAGATCCTTTATCCCCTTATCTGTTTATTTTATGTGATGATGTTCTCTCTGGCATGCTTTCTAATTCTCAAGCTGCGTCTAAAATCCATAGGTTACGTCTTACCCCTACAGCTCAGCGATTACTCATCTCTTTTTTGCATACGACAATCTTATTTTCTCTAAAGCTAACCCAGAGGAAGCATCTGAGTTGAAACGTATTCTATTGATTTATGAAGCGACTTCTAGTCAGTTGGTCAACCCAGATAAATCATGTACTTTTTTTTTTTTTTGCTTCGTAAGTCTCGAAATCTAGAAGGGCCAGGTTTACTACTTGTTTGGGTATAGGTTCTTCAAACTTCATGGGTGTATATTTGGGGCTGCCTTCGGTTATTGGTCGGTCAAAGAGAGCTGCATTTCAGTTTCTTAGGGATAAATTTCGAAAGAAGCTATCTTCATGGAAGGGCCGAATTTTATCTATGAGTGGCAAATAGGTCATGATTAAATCCATTATGTAAACTCTACCATTTTATGCGATAAGTGTGTTTCAAATCCCAAATTCTATTGCATATGTTGCAAAGGATAAGGGTGGTCTTGGTTTTTGTAGTTTGAAGGAGTCCAATTTGGCAATGCTAGCCAAGCAATGTTAGCGCCTTTTATCTAATAGTACTTTGCTGACAGCTAGAGTTCTCAAAGCTAAATATTTTCCTGATTCTAGTTTATTGCATGTGCAAGCTAGCCAAAATTCAAGCTACAGTTGGAGAAGTCTTGTTGCTGCTATTCCTTTGCTATTAAAAGGTATTTGATGGTGTGTGGGTAATGGTAGTTCAATTTATGTGTGGAATGATCCATGGATTCCTATGCCTTCACCATTTAAATTTATCACACGAAATGACAATTTGCTTATTGATTTGAAAGTCTCATATTTGATGATGAATAATAAATGGAATGTGGACTTAATAAATTTTGTTTTCTTACCCCGAGATGTAGAATTAATTTTGTCCTTTCCTCTGTGCCTAACTAATCAAATTGATAGGCTATCTTGGTTTTTTACTAAAGATGGTAATTACATTGTGAAGTCGTATTATAAAGCGGCTATGGAGGGAGTGAATCAACAAGCTGCTTCTAAAAGTTCGTCATCCTCTTTTTGGAATGACATTTGGGATCTCAAAGTACAGCCAAGACAGGCAAATTTTTTATGGTGACTTTGCAGGGGTTTCCTTCCTACCAAATGCAATTTGAAAACAAAACATGTTCCCATTGAGAGTTGATTTTGATGAGGCTGAGTTGCATATTTTCTTATTGTGTGAGTTTGCTCAAGCTTTTTGGCAGGCTTCACCATGTAGTTCTTATATTTTTGAAGTTCATGCAACCTTAGTAACTGATTGGATATCTCATATTTTTAACTCCATGGATAGAAGGATGAGGGTTGTGTTTGTTATTTTGCTTGACTCCTTGTGGTGGGCTCGCAATCAGAAAGTTTGGAATAATGTGGATGTTCAACCTTCAAGTATTGCTCACAGGGCTATTGTGAATCATTTTTAATTTAATATAGCTCTTTGGTTAAAGGAGCAAACACACTGTCTCCGTTCTACTGTTTGTTCTTCATTGCAGCTCTTCACATGGATATTAGTGTTACAATTTGTTGCGGAAAATACCACCGGATTAGAGCAGAGTCGCAGCTAATAATTTGAGAAAATAATAATAATAGATAAAATATGGACACAGAGATTTTACATGAAAAACCCCTAAACAAATCAGGGTAAAAACCACGGGCAAGGATAGAAAAATTTTCACTATGAGAAAATAGGAATTACAATAGTATAAGGAGAAAACAATTTAAATTCTCTCTTAATAATTTCTTTCTCTCTAACTCTCTATTTTTCTCTCTTGTTTTTTTTTGGTGTATGTTTCTTGAAGAAATGGAGGCCTTTTATAGGCCTCCAAAAGGTAATTGCAAGCTGTATACAGCTTGCATAATTAGCTATATACAACAAATCTCCCACTTGAAGATTTGATTGATGATCAATCAATCTTCACATCATTCTTTCTACCTTGCCATTCATGTTGCTTACGTCTTTATCAAGCCACTAGAGGATTGACACTAAACAAACTTATCAGTATTGACTGTCTTTGTCATAAAATCTGCTAGGTTCTCTTTAGTATGAATTTTCTGAATATCCACAGTTCCTTCTTCCACTTTTTCACGAATGAAGTGATACTGAACTCTAATGTGCTTGGTCCTTGAATGAAAATCTGGATTTCTTGCGAGATGCAAGGCATTCTGACTGTCACAAAACAGAGAAATTTTCTCTTGCTCGTGCCCGAGTTCTTCCAGTATCATTTTCAACCAAATAGCTTCTTTACTAGCTTGCGTAGCTGCTACATACTCTGCTTTTGTTGTTGACGTTGCCACAACTGACTGCAGTTTTGAAACCCAACTTACTGCTCCGCCAGCAAGAATAAACACATAACCTATGGTGGACTTGCTTTTGTCCAAATCACCTACATAATCTGAGTCAACATATCCTCTGATAGTAAAGTCTGATCCTCCATAACATAATACAACATCTAAGGTCCCCTTAATATACCTGAAAATCCTTTTTACTCCATTCCAATGCTCTCTCCCAGGATTCGCCATGTATCGATTAACCACTCCCACTGCTTGTGCAATGTCCGGTCTTGTACAAATCATGGCAAACATAAGGCTTCCTACTGCTGATGCATACGGTACTCGAGACATCTCCATCTTCTCATCTTCACTGCTAGGACTCATCTCGAAAGATAACTTGAAATTAATAGGAAGTGGGATAGAAATTGGCTTATAATCTTGCATGTTGAACCTTCGCAAGATCTTCTTTAAATAATTTTTCTGTGACAGCCAAATCTTCCTGTTATTTCTATCTCGGTGAATTTGCATCCCTAGAATCTTATTTGCTGGTCCTAAGTCCTTCATTTCAAACTCCCTAGCCAACTGTGCCTTCAGTTCTTTGATACGATCTTTGTTGGGGCCTGCTACCAACATGTCGTCCACATACAACAACAACATAATAAAATCACTATCACCAAACCTCTTGAAATATGCACAAGGGTCTGCGTTAAGTCTATTGTATCCAAGGCTCATGATGAAGGAATCAAATCTCTTATACCAATACCTCGGCGCCTATTTGAGACCATACAGAGATTTGTTCAACCTGCAAACTAAGTTCTCTTTTCCTTTTTCCTCAAATCCGTCTGGTTGGAGCATATAAATTTCTTCTTCAAGATCTCCATGAAGAAAAGCAATTTTGACATCTAACTGTTCCAGATGTAAGTCAAATGTAGCACACATCGCCAGGACTACTCTGACTGTTGTAAGTCGAACCACCGGGAAAAATATCTCATTAAAGTCAATGCCTTCTTTCTAAGTATATCCTTTTACCACCAATCTAGCACGATACTGCTCCACTTGATCATCGCTATTACGCTTAATCTTGTACACCCACTTGTTACTAATGGGCTTTCTTCCTTGTGGTAACTGCACAAGTTCCCAAGTCTTGTTCTTATGAAGAGCTTCCATTTCTTCCTGCATTGCTGTTATCCACTGAGATGCATATGAAATGTTCATTACTTCTTGGAGAGTTGATGGCTCCCCTTCCTCAGTCAGAAAACAGTATGTAACATTGCTCTCCATAACATACTCCGAGTGTCAATCTGGTCGTTTTCTCAAATGATTTGACCGTCGAATTTCTGGCTCTTCGGGTACAACTGGTTCTTGTTCCTTATGCTCCGGTGCTGCTTTAAAAGAATCCTTTTGTTTAGACTCCTTTTCCACCTGTACCACTATAGTCTCTGACTTTTCTTTCACAGTGCTATCATCACCTTCTTCTTTCTGTAGTTTATCTTCTGTGAAGATAACATCCCTGCTGACAATAACCTTGTGGGCAGTGGGATCCCATAGGCGATACCCTTTTACTCCGTCAGCATACCCCAAGAACAAGCATTTCCTAGATTTTGGATCCAGCTTTGTAGTTTCTTGGGCATTATACATCACATACACTGGACTTTAAAATATATAGAGGTTT
>CATKHJ010218106.1:0-10264 GCA_949750685.1 Vernicia montana | reverse complement strand
GCCTCCTAGAACATGAAATTTTTATAAACAAACTCTGGAAAAACACTAAACAAAACAAATCAAACTCAATTTAAGGATAAAATACATTAAGAACAAAGGGTAAAATGTATTCAATTAAGCACTTATCAATGATTGATTGGTAGGGTTCCTACGAGTTTTTGGTGGCCTTACGCTTACCCATGCCGTAGGATCGTCTCAGCTCGAAAGTCGGATCGTGACATTTTATTTTTAAAATTATCATAATGTGAGGCCTCGTCCGAGCACCAGTCCGATCCGCTTTGGGAATCAAAATGCTCTTCGAGAGAAACTCCACGATCAAAAACCCGCTATGAGTTCTGGAAAATTGGATTTTGCTTTTTGGCATTGTAAGGGAGTCGCCACTTCAATTTTATTTATTTTAATTGGGAAAATTAAAGGAAAACCCAATCCAAATTGGTTCCAAAATATTTATCTTATCCTACTAGAAAAGCACTAATTCACAAGTGACCAAAGAGGGCTCAGGAATCAAGTTTTGGTAATAAACAGTAAATTTCTTTAGTTTGGCTAAAAGTGCAAAATAACTTTTATGTATGCATGAACATAAATTAAGACAATGAATGAAACAGTTATTAATAATGCAAATATTATATGAATAACAGTTTATTAAAGAAATAAGCAGAAAGCAAAATAAGATAAGAGGATCTTTCCTCTAACCCTTATGGATACTAGGAAAAGTACATATTCCTCAACTAATTTAATAAAGGAAATTCATAAAGGACATGTAAAGCAATAAAAGAAAGATAAACAAAATATGAAAGGGAAAAAATATTATTTAAAATATTTTGGAGTTGATGCCTCAAAGATTGGCATGCTTGCATATCCCTTTGAATGGGAATCAAACCCCACGCAGTTCTTCCTTTTAGCGAAGGAGGGGTTTTACTCAAAAGAGGTTTTGGTTTATTAATTTAATTCAGATTGTAAATTAATAAGTTTTAGATTTTTTTGGTTTTAGATCCAAATAAAGATGTAGTAGGATGAATTCTAGATCTGAATTTAAAACTTTAAAATGCGAGAGAAAGGGATTATACCTTTACTTTTCTTGGCTTTTTCGCGAATGGGTAGAGCTTAACTCCGAATTTGAGCTCCACTTCGGATTTAGGAACTCAAAATAAATAATAACTTTCAATTAAAATAATTTTGGTGGGTGATGGATTTGGATATGGAAAAGTGATTTTTATGTGTTAAAATAACAGAGTTTTAGCTATAAATCAAACTAATTTCGATTTTTTTTTTTAAGAAGTGGAGGTCTATTAATAGAGGAAGGGAAGGCTTGGAGGTGACCGGCAGCAAGCGTCTGTCGCTGCCTACCGCACGGCATGCGAAGGCCGGTATGCTCCTGGCACCACCGCGTGCCCCGCGGCACGGCCCGGGCGAGCTTTGGCCTGGCTCAATTTTCTATCCTTATCAACCTAGTTTTGCACTGTTTTGGTCCATTTTGACCCGTTTCCAATTTGATTTAGGTCTGGTTTGATTCTATGGGTTTGTAATTGAAAACTGGTCGTTTGGAGGTACAATTTTAAGGATTCACAGTTGTCTCCTCATCATAATTGGCTTTGTTCAAAAGGCGATTCTAATGATAATGAACCTGGGGAATAAGGATGGAGAAAAAGGAACCAAAGCGATGTCTAGGTCGATGTTTAGACATATTTGGAAAATCTATATTCCCTATCTGTTTCGGTAAAAAATCCTAAAGTTGTCTTAGGATAGGTCTGATTTTGAAAGAGAAAATCTTATTCATATTTCAAGTATTGATCCTAAGGCTATCTTAGGATAGGTCTGATTCTGAAATAGAAAACCTTATTCAGATTTAAGGTATGGATCCTAAGGCTATCTTAGGATAGGTTTGATTGGTTTCGGGAAGAAGGTGCCCCCCAGTATCTTTGGGAAGTGATGAAGATGGTCCCGATCTGGGTCTGGGTTTCATCAGAATTGATCTGTCTGATAGACAATTCTGAAGATCTGAAAATGGTCCTACCTAATGGGATGATTGGATGGATTGGTCCTTTCTGGTAGGACAAGGTGATGGTCTTTTCTAGAAGGACAAGGTGATAGTCTTTTCTAGTAGGACAAGGTGATAGTCCTTTCTAGTAGGACAAGGTGATGGTCATTTCTGTAAGGACAAGGTGATAGTCCTTTCTGATAGGACAAGGTGATAGTCCTTTCTAATAGGACAAAGAGATGGTCCTTTCTAATAGGACAAGAAGATGGTCCTTTTCTGATAGGACAAGGTGATGGTCCTTTCTGGAAGGACAAGGTGATGGTCCTTTCTGATAAGACAAGGTGATAGTCCTTCTTATTTCAGGAGCTCTGATTACTAACCTGTTTAATATGAAATACATCTGATTATGCATAAAATTTATGAATTGGATACCTTGAACCTTAGAACGGTCAATTTGGTATGAAAGTGTTGATTTTTGTAGAGGAGGGTGCCCCCATTTTGGAAGGATGAGGGATAGTGGTTATGCCATAGAAGAAAGTCAAGATAAGGTTGGTTTTTTCCTCGGAGGAGGTGATGCTTTGAAAGGCTAAGTCAGGTTTGGCCTGGAAGGTTATCTTGGAAGGTCGAGTTTTGGTGGAGATCATTACCTGAAAGGCTAGGTCGGGTTTTGCCTTTGGTGGAGATCATTGCTTGGAAGGCTAGGTCAGGTTTTGCCTTTGGTGGAGATCATACTTGGAAGGCTCAGACAGGTATGGCCTTTGTTTGAGATCATACTTGGAAGGCTCAGTTAGGTATGACCTTTTTAAAGGTGAAGATTGTGGGTTGTCTGTATGTGACTTATCTCCTAAGAGTCTGCTTCTGAACATGACTTTTGGAAGTGTTTTGACCAGTTGACTTGCCACTTGAATTTTCTTGTCCAAAGGAATTGGACTTTAGGGATGATATGATTTGTTTGGGATGGGCTTTGACTGGCTTGGACCCTTTTTAATCAGCTTGAGGATGATAGGCTATAGGAGTCATGGTTTGACTTTAGCTTTGCCAAGGAAATTGGGCTTCAATGATCATAAGTCCTGAGAGACTTGGGATTTTGGTGGGCTTGGCCTTTTGCAAAATGAGATTTTACCAAGGAGACTTGTTTTTTTCTTTTTTGGTGGGTTTTGGCCCTTGGAAGATGAGATCTTACCAAGAAGACTTGGGTTTGAAAAGGTAGGTTAAACCTTTTGGAAAGTGTTTGGGATGTTGTATGATTTTGCTTCTATAGCATGATTTATGGAGAAGATAAGCACGACTTATCTTATTGTCTGAGATTGAATAGACTCTTAGAGTGACGGGACTCTTGGGAAGTCACTGGATTGATTTGTATGACTACTCAGAAGACGTGCTCTTAGATGGATGGTAAGAGCAATTTAGCTTTTGTGACAAGCGTTTTGAAGGATATGCCCCTAATGAATGATAAGGGCTACTTAGCTGTTTGAGCTAAAAGACATGACAGATGAAATATTAATTTGTTGATTTAATTTTGCTTTGGGGATTTTCTGTAACGTTATTACAGTTAGCCTAAAATTTGTTGTCATTTTTGTATATAATTTTCAAATTCATTTTAGTGGTTGTGTTTTTTGGAGATTTCAATATGATTTTGGTATTGTTCAAGTTGATAACCTGCAATTTATGTAATACCTTTAGTTCATATGTACATTCGTTAGATCATTCGTATGAGTTACGAGTTGCATTTTTTTTTAAGTGTTAATTGGTGTATGAGCTATGTGTTGTTGATATGAGGCTTAGGAGTTAAGTTGTGGCTTTAAGTTTAGTTTTTACAGGAGTGAACGCACGTTCATCCATGTGAACGCTCGTTCAACTAGAAATGTAACAGTAGCGTGAACAGTACTTGAGATGATTGCTTTTAAAAGGAATGCTCGTTCATACATGTGAACGCCCATTCATACAAGTGAACGCTCATTCACATTGTTGAATGCATGTTCAAAAGACCTCTGTGTGAACAGTTAAAACTAAAAAAAATGAGATGAACGCTCAGTCATCGCAGCAAGCCTAGGCAGATTTGACGAGTTATATAAAGAGATTTAAGCCCCATTTCATTTGTCCATGAGATTTCAGAGCTTTATAACCTATTTTCTCTCAAAGTATCACCAAACCACTCATATTAAATGCTAAGAACTTCATTGATTGCTTCAATTAAAGGATCTAGGGTTGCAAGAGTTCATCCATTCATCCATTATTGAAGCATTCCTTGAGGAGGTGAGTTAGGGTTTTGGTTTTCTTTGAGTTTCTTCTTCTCCATTGCTATATTTCATGCTTGGGAAGGGAATAGGGTTAGAAATCATAAGTCTAGCATGTGTATTGTGATTTTAAGAGCATGAGTTATGTGTATTGTTATTTTGTATATGTTTTCATGTATAGTTCCTCCTACAAGTCATAATGGAGATCATGATGGTTGTGATGAGCCATTTGTTTGATGTGATTGGGAGTCTTCTAAGAGATATTAACACATTCTTTTTGGATGAGGTGAGTAAAAAATATACTACTATTCTTGTATTTGAATTCCTAAGGCAAAATGCCTAATTTCTTGTATGAGCCACCATGAGAAAAGTATGAGAATTGTTTGTTGAACCATAATGTTTCATTAAACTTTATAAGTTCTTAATTAGCCATTTGATAATTATTATCTTTTATAAGAACCTTATATTGTTATATGCCTATGAGTATGAGAACCATTTGAACCATATGAGCTATTTATTTATGAGAACCATGATTATTCTATCTATATGTTGATAATCTTTAATGGTATAGAAATCCCCGACTGATATGGGTTAATCATCAGACATTGTGCACATTGTAACCCAATGGATAGGGTGTAATATCCTACCTCTATCTAGGAAGGGTAAATTTTCCTAGATGTGAAATCTGATCCATTTCATGTATTACGAGGAAGAGTATATTAATTATACCTCTACTCTTATTACGAGGAAGAATATGCCCAACCGGCCTCTATTCTTTATTGCGAGGGGAATATGCTAATAAAGTGCCTCTATTCCTAATATGTTACGAGTTGATTTTTATATCCATCTATCTATGAGTTATGATTGCTTTGATGAGCTATATACATGTTTATTCTTATATATTACGAGTTATTGATTCTTATGAGATATATGAACCTCATTTGTTATATTGTAAGCCATTTGGTAAGATATGAGCCCTATCATCCTTGTGAGCTAGCCTTGAAATACCTAGTCTCACAAGTATGGTAGTATATTCTTTACTCACTGCTTTATCTCATTAGTGATTCCATTTTTTAGGAGATTAGAAGTTTATCAGCTCGGTTCTTCAGGCATTTTTCCTTCCTAAAGAACCATTTTGATCAATGTAATCTCTCCAATTATTATTTATGTATTTGAGATACTTTAATGCTCCATGTGTGTAAAAGAAGGATATTCTTTTGGTCTTAATGGCTATTATTATGGATGAATCTATATTCATTGTTTTATGAGAATTATGAGATGTACGAGATTATGAGCAAGTGTATGTCATGTGATGTAATGAGTTAAATGTTAATACGTGTATGAGTTTAGGTTCTGATCTTGGGATAAGTGTATGTATTAGCTATTATGTTGACATAAGATTTATATGTGATGAGAGGGGTTCTACCGGGTTTCGGTGGCCTTATGTCTACCCATGCTCTAGGACCGTCACAGTTGTGGAGTTGGACTGTGACAATTTAACAGAAAGTTGTTTAAATGGGTAATTCATTTGCTTTGAAATATTAATTAGTTGATTTAATTTTGCTTTTTCGTATTTTTATGTCTCATGAAAAGTTTGATTCATAGATGAGAAAGGGGATTTTATTGTTCAAAATGCAGTATAAGGTTATGTATATACACATATTTTTAATTTTCTGTGGGGTGTGAAAAAATAAGTTTTGATTGTATTCATTTGATGAGTCTAGGTATTAGTGCTATAACCCTTCATTACTGAGGATACAGTCGGTTCTTTACATGTCCTGTATTATTTTTCCTGTGATTCAAGGCTTATTACTATTTCTTGGTATGATCTTTAAGTTTATAAAATGGAAAAATATACAATTCGCTTTTTTAGTTTAATTTGTATCTGTTTAGGATATTGATATCACTTATATTTAGTTGTGTTTAAGTTTTGATTTTTATTTTTATTTGGGGTTGTGTTATTGACTGCACTTTATGTTTGGGCAATAATGATAACCAAACCCCGAAAAATACAGAAATATTTAAAAGAGAATTAACTTCTAGCGGGGTAATTTAGAACTGATAATTTGATTTGGTTTGGTTTGAAATCATGATATTTACAAAAAAGGTAAACTGAATTTGGTAGGCATTTATGTGGATTGAATTGATTTCGAGCCATGAATTAAATTTATTCAATTCTATTTTGCAGCCAGAGTTAAATTATTTTTCTTTTCTTTCTGAAACGTTAAATATCTGAGCCCACTAATTTTAAAATAAAATTTCTCTTTCTGCTTTAAGAAGTTTATTTTGTTTACCTGTATTTTTGTACTTGTGCTATGTATATTTATTGTTGAAGGTTGTTGCACACAAGACCAAGCTTGAAATTTTCTTTAGAGTTTTAGAAATTTATTTATTTGTATAATTTCTTATTCTTATTTTTTTTTTATACTTTAATAAACTTATAATTATGTAATTTCATTTTTCATATATATGTATTTCTTTAGATACCATACATTTTTGTATTGTGTAATTATTATTATATGTAATATACTTTTTATATTTTGTAATTATTCTTTTATTTATTTTAATAATTTAATTTGTTTATTTTATTTCTTATTTTTCTTCTTTGTTATTATATGATTATTGGTTTAATATGATAATTTAAATTTAATAAGTCTAATTAAACCCAAATCAAATTAAGATTTTCATTTTCTCAATTAATCTCATTTTTATTCATTTTAAAATAAAAGAGTAATTTTAATATAAGCAAATAGAAGAAATTTTCACATTTTTGGTTAAATTGTAAAATAACACAAGTACCCTAAATAAATAATAAAAGATAAATATTTCAAGGCCAATTTAATATTTTGAAGATTAATGCATAGGGTGCCTAACACCTTCCTTATGCATTTGCGATTCTCGAACCCAAGTTTTGGTTTAACAGAACAATTCTTAAAGGTTTTCAACTGAGCCTTTTAAAAAAATCAGTCGGTGGCGACTCCATTTTTACCCAGTTTTATTTATTTATTATTTATTTTTATTTTCTTGATTTTTTTCGCCATTCTCGTGGCGGCATTCAAAAACGTTGTTACACACTTCATAAGCCTTTCCAAGTTAGTAGACATAGGCTGACCAAGTTGAGAAAACTTCCTAAGTGCCTTAACCATGTTCACTTCAAAAGTTTCAATGGAGCTTTCAGTCGCCTGATGTCCGGATTGATTTCTGTACTTGGCATCCCGTGGTCTAATCTTGTCATAGTCGACTTCCTCCAATTGCAGTACCAGGTCATATAGATCCCCAAAGGTCTTTAGGGGCACAACAGAGAGTCTGTTATATAAGGCAGGCAAAGACCTTTTCACTATGAGGCAGACCTGTTCTTTCTTGGTAGGTTTGTTCGTCATCTTGGAAGTCTTTCCCCTCCAACGCATAATGTAATCTGAAAAGGATTCACCAATCTTCTGTCTAATTATTTCCAAGTATCGGAGTGTCATCTCTAACAGAGTGTTGTTGTGGTATTGAGCCACAAAGCTTTCCAACAACAAATCCTAGTCCTCTTGCTTACTCTTGTCCAAATCATAATACCACTTCACTACAGCATCTTCCAAAGAAGTTGAAAAAAGCTGCAGGATCTGCTATTCAGTAGCCCTAATGGTACTCATCAGTATGGCATGCATTTTCAAGTGGATGTTTGGATCACTAGTCCCATTGAACTTGGTCATACTAGGCACCTTGAATTAACTAGGCAACTTGTCAGCATCATCAATGGTCAAAGCACATAGGGCCTCAATCTTGTCAAAGACCTTTCCTTTCAATAGATTCTCGATACGGTCCATCTGACTCTTTAGATCTTTATTTTCTTTCAAGGTTTCCTTCTTCTTCTTTTGAATGTAGTCACCCACATCATGGAACACGTCATCACCAGGTTGATTCCTATTACCTTGGTTTTGATCATTGGCATGCTACCTATCATCAGCAGCCACAGCAACATTGGCATGATCGCCATGATTAACAAGTGAGGGAAGGTGCTCATTCAAGACTTGGGTAAGCTGATCCTTAACCATCGGTGCCAAATTAGCTTCCATAACCCATCTGATAGTAGCTTCTAAGCTCTGGGGATTGTTGTTGTTGGCCATTTGAGCTTTAGTCTTGCAGATTATCTTTCAAATAATTCTCTGAAGCTTCTAACCTAATAGTCTCGACTTGAGAGGGCTATGACTAAAGAAGTATAGGAGTTAAACTCATGAATGCATGATATGGATATATGTTGATAGTGTCATGAATCATATATCTAATTTATGACTTTTCTAACTAATTAGAAGTAGCCTCTCTTCCTTTCTTTATTGTTGTCCAAAGTATGTCAACTGCCCATTTGAGTTTGAAACTTATTAGTCTCTCTTTTTCTTGTTTTCTTTTGCTTTTCTCTTTTTTCCTCCTCTAACTTTTACCTAAGAAACTTGATTATGGATCCTTAGCAAGGATATCATCCCTTTATTTTTATTTCCTCTAACTTTTGCCTAAGTAACAAAATTATAGACCCTTAGCGAGGATACTATTCACTTCTCTTTTCACTTTATTTTTTTATTCCTTTTTTTGTTTTTCATTCAAGAAAAATGAGACTAAAAACCCGATTGAACCTTTATTCATGAGACTTACTTCAATTACATAAATAAGCTTTAAAAGAGATAACCTGCATCTAGGACAAGTCATCCCTTCCACAAATGCTTCAAATTAGTGATGGGGGCAACTGACTCTAGAGCTCTTCCATTTGGGCCTTCATTTGCTTGTCTTCTTCAAGGATCTTCTCAATTATGACTTTGGCCTTCTTCCTATACCCTAAGGCTTTTCTAAGCTCAACATCGACTCCGTGAACTATTGTAGCTGCTTCTTGAGACAACTTATCAACGGTCATCCTATTATAGGGCTTCTTATGATCATGGGCTTCTAAATTAGACCTCAGGATCTCAGAATTGGATTTGGCCCTTTTCCTAACCATTTTGGATTTAAGGCCAAGGGCTTTGTGTTCAGCTTCAGTGGTAGCATCCTCAGGTTCATTAAGCAAGGCCAAGTCTTTTCCATTTGGTGAGGCCATTATGATTCATAGACAAAGTCATTCTTAGATAGCTGCACAAGTTAGAATGATGTAATGCTAGTGAATCCAAAACTAATGCAATATCTCCACCAAGGTTTTTTGACTTTTTTTTTTATGGTATATCAATTTTCATTCATGTGGAGGATTGTGTATCAAGTTAATTGAATGAGAAATTGATATGTTTTAATTACTTTGTAACATCTCTTTTTTAGCTTTGTAACATCTTTTTTAATTGGCCTATTTATGGGGTTGTATTAAATACTTTATACCAATATTGCCCCTTTTAATCACTATATAAAGAGACTTTGTTCACTCTTTAAAAGATAACAACAAAATTAAGTTTTCTTAATGTTTCCTAAAGAGTTTTTGTCACGACCCGACTTCTGAGCCGGGACGGTCCTGGGGCATTGGTAGGCGTAAGGCCACCGAAAACCCGTAGAACCCCGTACTAATATATATCCAATCATGTATATACTATTCCCATATCAGAACCTGAAACACATTACTATAACCTGATGTGTTATTTTGGTTAACACAATGCTATCGCAAGTGTACGAATCGCTCAAGTAATATATATATATAGTGAGTTGATTATCGTTCCATAAAGGACAGGGTTCAATTACTAGCTCAAATTTCAATAGCTGTTTAGTGAGACAAATTGATTGAATAATAATTAAACTAAAAATAATTAATCAAACTAAATGACTTTAACTTAAAGATTAGAAAGTAAATTTAAGATGATTTATGATGAGAACAATCTAGATATTGAATCCTCCTAGATCTAACATGCATTTCATGAATAACCTTCCAATTAAATTAAACAAGAACCGAGTTGGGATTCTACTAGTTAAGATTGATATCTTTCTCAAGCAAATCAATCCCTAATCACTATCTATAATATAAGGACTCTCGTCTCAAACATTAATAAATAGATCATGCAATAAAAGTAGAGAACAATTAACCAAAGAATTTCGTTGATCT
>CATKHJ010218045.1:0-39490 GCA_949750685.1 Vernicia montana | reverse complement strand
ATTAATGAATCAATCACATACATGCACCAGAATGTTCAGTAATTATTCATAATGCATAATTATATAAAATATATTCATACAACAAATGTAGATGCATGGAAAGCAGGTAAGTATATTAGAATCACTCACAACCCAGATGTCGAGAACCAAAAGTCGATTACTGGCTAGGACCTGGAGCTGCTGATGACGGTCCTGGACGATATAGAAAATAACATATAATAGATTATTAGGAATGGAATTTTAATTATAATTGACTATCTAAATTCATAATAATTCCGACACGCTAAAATAAATCATTCTGATACTAAATTAATCATTAAAGATAAATTCCGGACTATTGGGCGTACTCATCGGAGAGTCGCCGGAAAAGTCATCGGAAAATATCGACGGTGTCGGATAACTGCAAAATTGGTGTCAATAAATTCGTATCGAAACATGGATACCGAAAATATGCACCACTTAATTTTCTCACCGACGAATTGCCGAAACATGCGTCGACAGATCCAAAATAACACCGTAAATAGGCAAAAATTCAAACGTTCACCATAATTCGCAAATGAGATACCGAATCGAAGCTTACGAGACAACGAGTCCAACGGTACAAGAATCGTTGGAAACGGAGGTCGGAAAGTGGATGAAACAGTGATCGGAAGATTTCTGGCCGGTGACCGCTTTGACGGCGCGTGCGGCGGCTCTGGGCGGCGGACGGTGACCGGGTTGATGGCGTTGGAAGCATCTCGGCCTCCTCTTCACGGTGGTCCAGCGCGTGTCGACAGGCGGCGACGGGAAGATGACGATTGGAGCTGTCTCGCTTCTGCCTCTCTCTCTCTCTCTCTTTCTCTCGGTTCTGCTGTCCTTTTTCTGCTTTTTTTTTTTTTTTTTTTTACTTTTCTTTAATTTTCTGCTACCTTATCTCATATAATAATAATAATAATAATAATAATAATAATAATAATAATAATAATAATTAAAATCTAAAATCAATTTAATTTAATTTAACCTTTTCAAAAATAATTATCCAATAATAATAAATCAAAATTCGGGATATTACAAAAATAATCAGAACCGAATCGAAATAAGCCTATTAATACCTAACCCATTATTATTCAGATAATGAACAGCCCACCATTTGTCCATTAATAATAATAATAATAATAATAATAATAAGGTTTATTTACCTTAAATATCTAAAAATACTTAAATTGAATTTACTCAATTTGTTAAAACCGAATAATCGAACCGAATTAAAATATTGGGACAATTTGGTATTGAAATTTTTAATGTTTAGTTCGATTTTGATTCTTCAATTTTAAAATTCTCAAAGTTTCAATTTGGATAGGAAATTTTCAAATATTTGATTTGAGTCTCAAATCGTTATCACTCCTAATTTCAAGTTTGCCCTATTCTATGGTCCGGATGGATCTAGATTTGCGTCTGACCTGCTGGGCTTAAATTCTCAAGGGCATAGACTAATAATAGAATTTAAGTCTCCATTGAGGCAGTTTAGATCTATTCGATTCTAATCATTTTCCTTGAATTAAAATTCATTAAATTCCTCTTATTGTATAAGTTAATTATATATTAAGATTAAATATATTAATATATTGAAATTTATAATAAAAAATATTTGTGTCATATTTTAATAAATTTTTTATTTATCTATAATATATATAAATGTATGAAGATGGAGAACATATTAATAGACAAAAATATTTTTACTAATTTTTCATATTCTCTACGTTAGAAATCTATTATTATTATTATTATTATTATTATTATTATATAAGAAAATATTATTATAGTAAGATTTATGTTTTATTATTATTACTATTATTATTGCATAAAGAAATCTTATTATAGTAAAATTTATATTTATTTTATAATTTTATATAAAAATAATTTTTTCATCAAAATTTTAAATTATCTATAAAATTTTAAAAGTTTATTGGATTTTTTGTATATATCATTTTTTTTTAAAATTTAAGTCTAATATTTTTTTTCTTCATAATTTAGGTTAATTATATATCATACTAATGGAATATACGACTTCAATTTCTTTTTCTTTTGACTATTTTAAATTAGAATTTTTAAATATTGATCGTCATTCTATACAATTATATTATATTATATTATTAAAAAATAATTATTGTCCAATAACTAAAATATGGTATTCAATTTTTGTGTTTCAATTTTAGTGTTATATTTTATTTTATTTTTTATTTTTAATTGATCATCACTTTAAAGTAACATTGTAATTTATATACAACTATATTTGATATACTATTTTTTTTATTGTTTATTTAATTATATATATATATATATATATATATATATATATATATATATAATTCAATAGAATTAATCATGTAAGGACGTTATTATCTATTGATATATTTTATCTTACAAAATTAAATTTAGAACTTATATAATTTTTTATTGTAATATTCATTCAAGTTATTATGAAAGATTTTAATACTTTATTTGGATTTCAATTGTTTTACATATTTTTAATTTAGTATTTTTTTACATATTCGATTTTTTTAATTGTGAAATTAAAAGTTAATTAATTGCAATTGAGATCGAAAAGAATTATAAAATTAAAAGTTAATTAATAGCAATTGAGATTTTATATTTTTATTATTGTTATTATAATATTAATATTAATAAATAAAAACAAAAATAATAATTTATTTTTGATCGATTTCTTGATATTCTTCAAATTTTGCATGGAAATCTCAAGAAAACCATAAAATTTATTATTCTAATCTTTCTTTTTTATTTGATTTGAATCACTAAGAGGAAAACTATGTGCTAATCCATTGTTTAATTATAGAATTGATTCGTAAGGTAATTTTATATTTTTTATAATTAATGTATTTATATTAAAAATCTCAATATTATATTTTATATATTTTTATATATATTTTGTTTATTGTATAAGTATTAATAGTATATATAATTTTTTTTTGAAAAAAATTAATAGTAGATATAATTAATCTTAAAGTTTGGTACTTGAAACATTGAGCTTAATACTAATTTTTTTTACTATATATATTAATGGTAAAGCGCTATTACATAATAATAATAAAAATAAGTAAATATAAAAAATTGAATCGATTGGTATGAGTTGTTTTTATTACTAATAATAGTTTTAGATTGTTTTTATTTATTATTATTATTATATTATGAATCACATATTATTTATAAGATTTTTTTTAATCATGATATATGTAATATAATTTACTCCCTCCGTTTCATAATAACTGTCTTTTTAGAAAAGTGATTTTGATTTTGTTTCAATATAATTGTCGTTTTACAAATTCAATATAACATTAATTGATCTTTTTTTCAAATTTATCCTTAACATTAATTGACTTAGTGTTATTAATAGAGTTTTAGTGAAAGACAAATTAAGGGTATATTAGTCTATTTGATTTGAAATTATTCCTAATTTATTACTTCCTTAATCTAAGTGCATTTCTCTAAAACGACAGTTATTGTGAAACCGAGAGAGTAATAAATAATATATTACATTTATAATTTTTTATTTTATAAGGAAAGAAAATAACATGACTTATTTTATAAAAATTTAGATAATTCTTCAATCAATTCAACAATTTAAAACTAATCGAAATTCTATTTAGATTTATAAAACTTATACTATTAATGAAAAAATTCTTAAATTTTTACATGAAATATATAGGTGATTAGAATTTCTTCATTTCATCTTTAATATATATATATATATATATATATATATATATATATATATATATATATATATATATATATATATATATATTAAAGAACGACACAACATAAATTGCTAGTGCTAATTTTTTTATTTTTCGTTGTTGCCACCACCATCTCCCTATTATTACCACATGTTAATTAGTGCAAATATAAAGGAAAATTATGGCATGTAGATCTATAGGCAATAACCTCGACGATTTTTTTTAATTAATTTTTAACCTTGCAATTGATATTTGGAAAAGAAATTTGAGAAAAGGAAAATATGAGAATGTTTACTTCTTTATAAGTTGATTGCCACCTTTATAGATAAACAAAATTCAAAAGATTTCAATTTCAATTGCTTTTGGATAACTTTGTCTGAAAAATTGTAAAATATATATATATTTTTAATAATTTTGAGAATTTAAAATAAAATAAAAAAATAATTTTCACTTTCCCCTTAAGTTTCAAATGTAATAAAAATTTATAAATTATTAAAATGAGCTTTCTACTTCCAATGTAAGATCATCATTTCATCACATAGCTATTAAACAACTTACTTTTAACACCACATTATCACAATTTTCACTCTTTCATAACTATTATTACTATTGCATTTACCTTTTCCATTATTATAGAATCGGCAAAAAGACTAAATTAGTTCTCGAATATATTATTCGGAGACAAATCAAGATAAAATTATTTTTTTTATCATCAAAATTCTCATACTTAGTAATTTTTATCAAATTAGTCATTGAATATACTTTGGGTAATGCGTGTGCTATAAAATCAAACGAAATAATATTAATTTCATAAGTCTCGTTTGGCATAATTTTTTGGAAAAATGCTTTTTTAAATTTTTTTCAGTTTTGAAAAAATAGGTGAATAAATTTTTTTTTTCAAAAAACAGGATTAAAAAAACAATTTCAAAAAAATTAAAAAAAATAATCAATTAAATAAAAAAATTAAAAAAGTGTTATTTAGCCTCCAAAAGCTATTGTGTGATTAATTAATATATTAATGATTAATCAAAATTAAATATAGTACGATACTAATTTATGTGATTATAAGTTAGGTTTTAATTTTTTATCGCCTCTTATTAGATTTTCTAATTCGCTCATATTTGAATGTTATTTATAGACATTAATTAATTATATTTTGAATTTTGCAATTCTTATGTTCATTTGATTATTTAATTTTTATTTTGTCCTTGGAATTTAATTTTTAATACTAAATAAAGATGTGTATAATGATAAAAAAAATATCATCAATTTCATTCATTAAAACATTCAATCATTACACAATATCGAAAAATAACTTTTACTCGCACTCTTAAACTTAAATTTAATTGATTATTATTAGTCTGTAGGGTAAAAAAATACTTTTTGAATTTTTTATTTAATTGATTGATTTTTTTTTGAAACTTTTTTTTTCAATCATACTTTTTAAAAAAACATCTATTCATCTGTTTTTTTCAAAAGTAATTTTCAAAACTGAAAAAAAAATTTAGAAAAGCACTTTTCTGAAAAGTTATGCCAAACGAGACTTATAAAATTAACGCTATTTCGTCTGATTTTATAATACACACATTATCCAAAGTTTGACCAATAACTAATTTGATAAAAATTGCCAAGCATAATGACAAAAAAAAAATGTGATTTTGTCCTAATTTATCCCCGAGTATCAAATTCGAAAACTAATTTAGCCCTTTTACCCTATAGAATCACCACTCCATCTCCATGTAGTCATCGCACAATGGTTTATTAGCGATTTTTTTATTATATTTTATATGTAATTTATATAGTTTAAAAATATTTTAATATATGTAAATTATTATTATTTATAAAATATAAATGTTATCTTTCGATATTTTTAAATATAATATAAAAAAACCTTACTATTATGGACTAGCTAAAAAGACAACGATACAAAAATTTAAATGTATTAATCTGTATAAATTTTAATTTTTTAAAGAATTACTTAACACATGATTTAATATTCAAAAGTAAAATTCATAATGTGGAAGTGTTTTAATAATTTTGATAAACCTATAAATTAATTGCATATAATATTTTAACTAAAAAAAAGTGAAAACCAATGGTACATTAATTTAATTGGTTAAGATCAAGGGTAAATATTAATTGGTAAAAATAAAAAATTAAGTCGAATCAATATAATTTAATTAAATTAATTTTGTTAAATAAGATGATTAGTTCGGTGTAGTTATTTCTATTGGTTCAGTTCGATTAATACTTAATTTTGATTTGTTTAATTAATGAAAATTATTCAACTTAGATACTACTGCTACTACGAAAAAAAAAAAAAAAAAAAAAAGTGAGGGGAAAAAAAAAATATAAAAAGAGGGGTTTGTTGGTAGTTGAGTGAAAACTTGAAAACAAAAACGAAAATGATGTGGTTAGTAAATTCAGAGAAAAGCAAGGGCATTTTAAAAAGCTAAATAATAAATAATAAATAATAAAAAAAACTGAAGAGTACTGACTTTGGCGGCACTCCGCGTAAATCGTGCTTTTTGGATTTTGTAGTCTCTTTCCTTTCCTTTGAGCTTCGTTTGCTCTGTTTCAAAGAAAAAGCAGTCTTTGATTTTTCGCATTTCTCTTTTACACTTATATTATACTCTACACTACTCAGTACTCACTGCCATCAACAATCTACTTTCCTTTTCATTACCAAAACCCTAATTTTTCTTTTTAATCACAAGATTTCTCGATTTAGTCTCAGATCGGTAAGTTTCTGTATTGCATTTTCTTAAATTTTTGTTATTTAACTGACTCGACCTTTTAATTTAATTTAATTTAATTTTTTTTTTTTTGTGTAAAATGATAAAATCGCTTGAATTTTGTTTTATTTTTAGGAATTGTTTGATTTAATGAAATGGAAGGAAAGGGAAAATCTTTAATTTTGTCAAATTTGCTTGTTGGGTACATGCGCATTTTTCTTCATAGGCTAGCATCTTGGTTTTTGCTTTAGTGGGTTCAGTTGATAAGATGGGTTTTTAATTTTGGCTGAAAATTAATGGGTTTGGGCTATTTTGTTCATATAATTTAAAGATTAGGATTTGTGGTGGTGGTGGTGTGGCTTGTGAAGTTTGTCAGTTCAATGGTTTCTCAGTTCTTCTTAATTTTACTTACAAGTGTGATTTCCCTAATTTATTTATGTAGGTGGCCATCTTGTTTGTGTTATCTTTTGCGTATATGTTCAGAAATTGTTCTTATTCTTGTACCATTTCAGGTTCTACTGCACTTCCACAAAAGTTGGGTGTGTGGTGTTAGTTCTGAGGCGCCATCATTTAATTTCTCTTTGGCTTTCTTTTCAATCATGGCTGGTGACTCCAAGTCAAACCTTTCAAATGGCACTGCAAATAAAAAACCAGATCCACGCAGAACTTACCAAGTTGTTGTGGCTGCAACTAGGGATATGGGTATTGGAAAGGATGGGAAGCTACCATGGAGATTGCCTTCTGATCTCAAATTCTTCAAGGATGTTACTCTGACTACTTCTGATAATGGGAAAAAGAATGCAGTAATAATGGGTAGAAAGACATGGGAAAGTATTCCACTCGAGCATCGACCTCTTCCTGGTCGGCTTAATGTTGTTTTGACTCGTTCTGGGAGTTTCGATATTGCTACTGCTGAGAATGTGGTGATATGTGGTAGCTTTCCTTCTGCTTTGGAATTACTGGCTGCATCTCCTTATTGTCTGTCAATTGAGAAAGTCTTTGTTATCGGAGGTGGCCAAATATTGAGGTTTGCACTACTTGTTCTACTACTTATGGGTTAACTTTCCCTTGTCTCTACTTTCTTTGATTTGATCATCTTGTAATACAGGGAATCTCTCAATGCACCTGGGTGTGATGCTATTCACATTACAGAAATTGAGACAAGCATTGATTGTGATACTTTTGTCCCTAAAATTGATTCCTCTGTCTTTCAACCTTGGTATTCATCCTTTCCCATGGTAGAAAACAACATACGATTTTGCTTTGCAACATATGTTCGAGTGAGGAGTTCTGCAGTTGAATCCAATGGTCAAAATAATGGTCTGACCACTGATGATACTTCAGAAAACAGTAAGTTTGAGGTAAAGAAATTCTCGTTCCTTCCTAAGATGGTTTTTGAAAGACACGAGGAGTTCTTGTACCTGAGGCTTGTTCAAGACATCATCTCAGATGGCATTTTGAAGGATGATAGAACTGGAACTGGTACTTTATCAAAGTTTGGATGCCAGGTATTGTGAACCGCTATTTATTTATGGTTCTATCTACCTTTGCTTCTAAAATGATGTTTCCATTCCATTAAAAAATTTATGCTTTTAATTATTGATGGATATGACTCAATAGCTTTTTTTTTTCTCCCATTTAATCTACAGATGCGGTTAAATCTGCGCAGAACTTTTCCGCTTCTCACAACAAAGGCACGTGTGTAGATGCATTTCTCTTTTATTTGGTGCAGTTTTATTTTATAGTTTGCTATTGTTGCTGCAACTAAATTATGTCTTCTGTGTATGTGCCCTTTTCTCTCTTATAACTTAGATTGGCTCATGATTCAACATGAGGTGAATTTTGTAAGGCTACAAAATCCCATTCATTTGTCTCATGTTGTTGTCATTGGCTTGTAGAAAGTATTCTGGCGAGGGGTTGTTGAAGAACTTCTATGGTTCATTAGTGGTTCCACCAGTGCCAAGGTAATATTATTTTAATTTAACATTTTATACATATAATTGTTTACCGTCTTATGTGTGTCTTGTATGATGGTACTGTGTAGAGGGTATCGGTTTTGGTTGGTCTCATGTTCATTTAGAAAAAAAATTTCACATTAAGCAGCTGATGTATTATTTACCTTTTTTTCCTCCCTCTCTTTCAAATTCACTTCAAGCATTAAGCCTAATTTACTTGTTTCTTATTTATAAATGGCATAGTATCTCCCATAAATGGAGTTTTTGATTGTGTTTTTGTGTGGAAGTGCCTCTTAGTAAATTTGACTATTTATCTTGTAATCTATATAACTATTTATTGTTCACTAATTGATTTTATTTTTTATTATATGAGATGTGTAGTGCTGCATAATTTCTAGGTTTTGTATGAGATGCAATTAATTCTTTCTGTATCAATGAGAGTCTCAATTCTTCCCATATTACTTTAGAATATCAGGTTTAGGTTAGTGCATGTAGGAATTGAAGAATTGTGAGATTGTGATCTTTTTGATATTTATTATGCTTGAATTTTTTCTTTTCTGCGAAAGGGTCCATCTGAACATTTGTGCCATCAAGTTCTTGGGTCTGCCAGATGAATTTTCACTTTTGCATGTGGTGTCTTTGATGACCATGGAGATTTCTGTTTGGTGTAGATACAAGAGCACAACAATATAACCTGCAATTTTAAATGTTGCGTGCACAGGTCCTTCAGGAAAAGGGCATTCATATATGGGATGGCAATGCATCCAGAGATTACCTTGATAGGTAAGTATTCATTAATCGATATCTATTTCTTCATAGAATTAAGTGGTGTTCATCATGTACTTCTTTAATGATATTTGTATTTGCAATTTCAGTATTGGGTTGAAGGACAGAGAGGAGGGTGACTTGGGACCTGTTTATGGATTCCAGTGGAGACACTTTGGTGCTAGGTTCATGAGCCCGCCCTTTATCTAACTTTAACTGGTGGATATAGCAATGGCTGAGTTTTAGAGTGATTTCTTTTTCTTACATGACTTGCTCTTTCCAGGTATACTGACATGCATGCTGACTACAATGGCCAAGGATTTGATCAGTTGTTAGATGTTATTGACAAGATTAAGAATAATCCAGATGATCGTCGAATTATACTTTCAGCTTGGAATCCTTCCGATCTCAAATTGATGGCACTTCCTCCTTGCCACATGTTTGCTCAAGTTAGTAGTAAGCCTATGTTCATATCATAATTTCCATTGCTGTTGATTAACCTGAATATTTTATTTTGCAGTTTTATGTAGCCAATGGGGAGTTGTCTTGTCAAATGTATCAGCGATCTGCTGACATGGGCCTGGGTGTGCCATTCAACATTGCATCTTATGCACTCTTGACATGTATTATTGCTCATGTTTGCGGTATGGATTCTCTTTGAAAGCCATTGATTAATTGGTTACTTGCTGAGTTTGATAGAGCTATTACTGTTTAGATGGGAATGTTTAGGCATTTGATCTGATGGTCAATAGCTCACAAGAATATTTTGGTCTCATATGTGGTGGTGACTTACTAGTTACATTACAACAAGTTAGTCAGATCAAAGTACTGGTGCCTTGCAAAGTTGTCAAAATTACTCAGGCCTTGTTTAGTTGTGGAAAACAAAGCCTATTTTTTGGAAAATTATTCCAAGAAAATAGAAAACAGGAATTTAGTGTTTAGTTATCAAAATTTTCTAAATGGAAAATTTGAAAACAGTCTTCCAAGGTTTCCAAAATTACACTATTATGGAAAATTACTTTATGATGTTTTCCACTTTTTTTTTTTAAAAATAAATAGTTATGGAAAATACTAGTTGTATATTTAATAAAAAAAAGGAAACAGAGAAATAAAAATGGAAATGGAGGAACAGAGAAAAATTTAAATGGAAAGGAATCTTAACATATTTTCTTGTTTTCTAATTTTCAATTTGGAAAATGGGAATATAGAAAATTGGAAAATAAAAAAGAAAATAGAAAATATTTTTCATAACTAAACTAGGCCTCAGAATCTCAGATATGATTTTCTTGTTCTTTGATTGCTAGGTTGATTAATATTTGATAGCCAAGTCCAGTGAATTGACAAATTAGTGAGTGAAAAGAGTCTTGTGATGTTGAATCTGGTGGTAAATTATGTTTGACTAGTGGTGCACATGGCCACACCATTTTTGTGGACCCAGCACATTCGGTTTAGTAGTGAATTGTTCTAGCGGAGGGTCCTAATGTTGGTACAAGGGACATCACCAGAAAAGTGGTAAGGAACTAGAGTTTTACAACAATGACGACGGGCTCTAGGGGAACTGATTGAAAGATGGTTATTGTAGTGGTCTGAAATGTCCGAAATCACTTTAATACTAATTACATTCTTAAAAAATCTGTATTCAATCATCTTTTATTTTGAACAGATCTTGCTCCTGGTGATTTTGTTCATGTGTTTGGGGATGCTCATGTTTATCGCACTCATATCAGGCCTCTCCAGGAGCAGCTTCAGAAACTTCCGAAACCTTTTCCAGTGAGTAAATTGGCAGCAATTTAAGTTGTTGAAAACATAATTGCTATCATTTCGGAAGTAGTGTTGCATTGTTCTTCACATTTTCCTATATTCTTTGCTTTGTTGTATTGTGTTCTCTTACTAGTGTTTTCATTCAGATTTTGAAAATTAATCCAGAGAAGAAGAACATAGATTCTTTTGTAGCAGCTGATTTCAAACTCATAGGTTATGATCCTCATCAGAAAATTGAATTGAAAATGGCAGTATAAGGCTCCTTTAAAGGTTCAGACTTCAGAGAACATGGACCCTCTGGTCTGGCCTAGGCAATATTTGCTTGTAGTTTTGAGGCAGGTATGTGTTTGTGCAGTGAATGTACCTTTTACAAATGATGATTTGATTTATCTTTTTGATCCTTGATGTACCTTCTTTAAGTTCAGCATTTTTGCGATAAGTACTGTATGCTTTTGGGCAAAATTTCAGTGCAATTTTCTCTTGCTGTTGCCTCTTACTAGATGACATTATTATGCAAACTTGCTTATCATATTAGAAAACGTTTTACATGGCGGGCAACAAGAAGTTCCAGAAAATTTAAAATTCAATAATTTAGAACATGGTCTAGATCTTATGTTGTTTTTTTGTTTGTGGGATATTATAGAGTACTTTCTAGTCTTTTTGGAATCTTATTTATGTCTATTCAAATAAATTAGCTGCAAGTCCAGAATTTGTAACTTCAAAATTCAAGGGCATTTTTGCGCTTTGCAGAATTGCTAGCTGTATTTAGGGTTTATTTTTGAGTCTTTGATGTTATTTTGAGTCCTTATTAGTTTATTAAAACCTTAATCCCTCTAGTTCTCCATGGGAGTTGAAATTCTCAGCCTTAGAGGATTAATACTAGTTCTAGAAATTCAATGTTTTTAAGTTTTATTAGCAGTTTACAGTTTGCAGTCTATAAATAATGGTACTTGTAATGCTTTGAATCAGTTTGTCATTTAATAAGATTCTAGCAATTATATACTCCTTTGGATTGTGTAATGTAATTCAACCTCAGGTGTAATGCTAATGGGAACCTTGGGTCCGATGCCTAAGAGGATTTTTAAGCTCCTGGTTTGGCATAAATGAAAATACAAAATTTTATAGAATTCAGTTGAAATACCAGTTTTTAACGTTTGGTATGTTAAAAAACACTCATTTAAATTCTACGAATATAATTTTATGAAACTGAACATAATTAAACCAATTTTCATCAAAATTGGTGGAATTTGAAATGAATTCCACAAAATTTATGCAACTAAGAAATTTTGGATAAAAATGCCTACTATCTATCTCTTTTCCTCCCTCTTTCTCTCTCCTCTTTTTTCTCTCTCATCCTTCTCTTTCTCTCACTCCTTTCTCTTTCTCTCTCTCTCTCCTCCTCTCCTTTCCATCTTCCTCTCCTCTCCTCTCTCTCTCTTCCTCTTCCTCTCTCTATTGTCCTTTATGGCATTTTAGGAAATCATCTCATGTTTAATTGAAATATGAATGTATTCCAAACAAATTATAAGTTACCATATCAAATATGAAAATTCATTTCTAAATGAATTCTATCTATATGGAATATAAATGAATTCTACATTTTAGATTCACTTGCAAGGTTATACTATACGGAGTGGAAGTATGAAGCTTAGAATCTATTATTTATTTTATTACTTAATTACAACTAGATCTGACATCCTGCATATTATTGGAAATTTCAATTACCCAAATTCAGTTTTCATCTCCAATTTCAATCATCTGGAGCTCAGGGGAGTTAAAGGAAAAGAAAAAATGCTCTTTCTTCGTCCTCCTCTCTCTCTCTCTTTTGGGCAAGAAATTGATTTGGGGAGGGAGTGGGAAAGAGAATAGTGGCCCTCTCTACAAGGAATTATGTTACACACTAGATTATTGAGTACTTATATGTTTTTTAGATTTATTTGTGATTTTAAAAAAATAATGCCCTGTTCATGAGGGTTTTAATTAGTGCTTAAAGCAGTGATAAAATATATTATTATTTCAAGCTGAAGGTTTGGTTTTCTATAATGTTTCAGGCACAGCTGTTGGAGGCTTACCTTTCTGGAGTGTTAACAAGTAAAATAAACATTTGGTAGTTGGAAATACTTGAAGCTTTTCTTATTTAGTGAGAATCCTTTAGTTCCACAGACTTGGTGGCTCTAAGGCGATTTAGGATGTCTGCAAATTTAATTTTCGTTTATTACTTGGGAATATCACTTTATTACTGCAAATACTACAATGATATAATGCTTTTGGAATGGATTGGAATTTGGACCAGTGACCTTTCATGTTAGTATTCTTTGTTTCTTTATTTTGTGAATTATTATTGCAGTTCTGTTGTGCCACTTGGGCGGTGGTTAATTAATGACACTGTTACTTGAGATTTTAAACGAGCTTGGAGATTTGTTAATATTTTATGTTCTATTGAATGCAGCTTTTCTGCTTGCATTTTGCAGAAAGACTATTCAGTATGTGAATTTATGAGATGGTCACAAGCATTTCAAAATGAAAATTTTGCGATTTCTGTAACCTTGCTGAGTTGAAAGATATGGAAGGGAGTCTGATTAATAGCAGGATAATAGGCTAATGATCTTAACTAGTTTGATTTTATGCTATTCAAGCTCGATTTATTGGGGAAAAATGTCAAGCTTTCCCTTGTCAGCAAATATAGAATTTAACTTAACACTAGGGTTTAACCTTATTTATATTTCGATAGCATAATCAGGCTTTGCATTCATCTGAATATGACATGAGGAATCTACTGATGAGCTAAGTGCCAAGTTTTGTTCATGAAAAAGATAATGCCAAGTTAAAAGTATTTTTTGGGTCAATTCCAAATTATATATATATATATTGCCAAGAGATAGTAAAGTACATTTGCTGATTGCAAAGTAATCAAACTAAATAACGTCAAATTATTATATAAATGGATATAGTTATAGTACCAGCAAGATTACTGAATGCATATTACTGCCGACTTAACACTATTATATATTCTCCTTTTCCATTGCATAAATTTATTTAATCATTTCTTGTTCTTTTTTCTCAATTTCTCCATTGGTCGTCTCCAGCTTCTTTGAACCTTCCGGTTCTATTATTGATTCTTCATTTTCACCTTCGCTTTCTCTCTTCTTCTTCTTCTTCTTCTCATCCTCTTCAATCTGCTTGTGCTCCAGGAACTCGATAAGGCCTCTTAGAGCAATCTCAGGTTCTTCACTTTTCATCATCTGCTCACCTACTTCTGCAGGAGTCACCTTTGTTATCTCTATCAACTCTTCAACTTCAATGAGAAGTGGATGCTCTGTGATCCCCAGGTAATTGGATGCCAGCATTTTGAATCCTGATGGAGTGCAATAGGACATGTGAATGTGCACATCCATTCGACCTGGGCGTAACAAGGCTGGATCAAGTTTTTCTTTGTGATTGGTAGTGAAAATTATGATCCTTTCATCCCCACAGCTTGACCATAATCCATCTATGAAGTTTAGCATTCCTGATAGGGTCACCTGAAACTTACAAACATATACATTTAGGCAGAGATATACGAGGCAATAATGTTATGACACAGATACACCGAAATGGCTATTCTTAAGAAAATTAGTAAGATATATGTGTTAGATGTGTGTCATGTCATGTTGGAGAAATTTTCAACATAGTATCCTTGCTTCATAGATCATGAACCATTATAACTTGGTTCATATCTGTCTATAAGATTTGACAAACCCATTAAAACAATAAAAATTTCCTGGTGAGTTGTCTACAGCTATTTCTTTCTCTATATGCCCTATACCAATCAATGCACAAAATAGTGAGAAATTGGTCATTCCACTTTAGTGTAAAGACAAGGCATGCCCTGCAAAGCTAGTCTTACATACTGAATATGAGAGTGACAATTTATATTATATTATTTTTCTTAATCAAGAACAAAATTTTAGTCTTTATTAATGATGATTAAGATTAACAAAAGGTTCCTGAAAAGTGAAAACTGAACATTAAATTGCCAAAATATATTAATCTCGCAAAGCAAGGAGTCTAGTGCACTGGGGGCTTATCATATAACACTAATAAAACCATCAAAACAAAAGATGATTAACTTAACTTACCTGATTTCCTTCATTAATATAACCATGATTAAGTCTAGAATTAAAAGCTCTAGCTCGTTCAATTCTATTCTGCAACTCAATAGAACAATCAATATCTTCCACAACGAGTATGGACTTATTCCCAGTCGAAATCAACAACTTTTTTAACTCAGAATTGGTTCTAAGATCAGTCAATTCCAAGTCATATATATCAAAGTTGAGATAATTAGCCATTGCAGCAATCAAGCTTGATTTCCCAGTTCCAGGAGGCCCGAACAACAAATACCCACGTTTCCAAGCTTTTCCTACTCTCTTATAAAACTCTTTTCTCTTCACAAATCTTTCAAGATCCTGCATTATCACCTTCTTCACCTCCATATCCATGGCTAATGTATCAAATGTAGCTGGATGTTCAAGATTCACAGATTGCCACACATCTGATCCTCTTCTCCCTGCAATTCTGTCCTGCCTTAAAGTGAACAACTTTAATGTCTTCTTCTTTTCTTTCATTTCTCTAAATTTCTCCACCACATGGGATATGTAATTTTCAAGAACCATTTTCTTGTGCTTCTTGTGGAAACTCAATTCAAAGAATCTCTGCACTGTTACAGGGGTACTGTTATAGTGATCTGGGTCTTGAATATACTGTACTCCAATGTTTCTTGATATAAATTTCCATTTCAAGGTAACTCCATTGAAGGAATCAATGATTTCTTGATTTTTCTCTAAAGAAATTGAAACTTTGCTTTGTTTCTTGGGCATTGAAATCTTGAGTCTTTGTGCATCAGGAGGAATTATGGATTCAACATAGAGTTCCACGGCTCTGAAGAGATGGTTATGGTTAAGGTTTTCATATTCTTCGATAACAAAGGTTAGTTCTGAGGAGAAAGAATTGAAAAAAGTTTTGATTTTGAAGTAGATGTACTGACGGAGCTCGATTGGGAGATACTCACTAGTGATGGAACGAAGAAGCATAGCAGTGGCGGCAGCAGAGGCTGCCGCGGAGATTATGGTCTTGGCAGAAGGCATTTCGGTGGTGGTTTTGGGAAACATGGTCGTCGTTGTTGATTCTTGATTGTTTGGCTGTTTTGTGGGTTTAGTTGGTTTAATTTTTGGTCTCCACAAAAGTTTAGGTAAAGAATGTTTTAGAGATTTTTTTTAGAGATGGGAAATGGTGTCTTGATACTTCTAATTTGGGTTCGAAAAATATCATCCTTAATATTTTTTTTTATAAATTAAAATTGGAGACTCCATCTATGAACAATTAGAGTGACAGGGGCAAATTCACTTTTGAATTAATAGGATGATGTCATTCCATTGAAATTTTCAAAAATTCAATTTTTTTTTAATTTTACTTTCACGAGTTAATTTATTTGTTGAGGAATTGTTAGGTAATATATAAATATGTTTCTTTTATTCACGTAAAAATGAGTTCATATATGATTGAAATGAAAACACATTTACCTGACTTCACTTTTATGTGAATAAAAGTAAGTATTCTGTTCTGTTCTATTTAATAATTTCTTTTTTTTAATAGTGTTTTATATATATATATATATATATATATATATATATATATATATATATTTTATAAAAATTACTCTTTAAAATCCAAAGTCTTTAGCAAGGACAGCCCTTAGTTGATGATTACTTAAATAGTAATCCTATAGCTTTTAAGGATTGACTTCAGAGCAAGCTACTGTTAGAGTCATTCTTGATTTGTAATTTTATCTATCCTTGATAAAAAAAAAAAAAAAAAAAAAAATTATGTGTATCTTACGTTTTATTTTTATTTGAATTTATATTATGACCTATTGAAAATACTAATATGTTACCAATCAATTTTACTTAATTTTTAATTTTCAATTAATTTCAAGTCAAGTGATATAATAACTTGTAAGATTATTTTAAGAATCATTTTAAAAAAATAAAATTATATATATATATATTTTAAATTATTTATTTTTAGGGAAAAAATACTAAATGTATTTTAAATAAAACATATTATATTACATTTAGAATAAATCAATATGAAAGCAATTTGATTTGAATTTCTTTAAAAATTCATTTATGAATGAGTTTTCATATTCGATTTCTATATATTAAATATAAATTTATTTTAAATTTATAATATTATTAAATTCTATCAATTTTGTTAGAATTTAAATAAAATATAACTAAATTTATGAAAATCTGAAATTTTTTTTATTCATTTTAAAATAAATGTGAATTTATAATTTATAAAATTTATTTATACCAAAAAAATGAATGTGATAATGATATGAATCATATGACTTAATAGAATTCCAGACACCGAGTGCGTTTGAGATTGCTGTTAGGAATTAAAAAAGTATTTTTAGAATTTTTTTATTTAATTGATTGATTTTTATTATTTTTTATAAATTATTTTTTCAAATCTGCTCGTGGGAAAAATATTAATTTATCTATTTTTAAAAAAAAAAAACAATTTTAAAAATAATATAAATTTATTTTTTTTTAAAAAATACTTTTGTGAAATTCAATCTTAAACGGACTCCCGTGTTGATAAAGATGATATTGGTTTAGAAAGTCTTCGGATTGAAAGATGATGATTGGTAACTGAGAAAATGGAAGGAAAGTGAGTGAAGAAAACTGGGAGTAGATTATAGACTATACATCCATTGTTGACCAGTGACTTGGAAGTCAATAGACAATGAAACAAGGCGGATTTGCAACGAGTTTTCCAATTTGGGCGGGGCAGGTATATCACTGTATTTTTTTGTTATTTTATAATATTATTATTACATTAAATTATATTTTATACTTTATCATTTTATATAAATATGATTTTTATATTATTATTAAATATTTATGCACATATCACATATTTTTAATATTATTTGTCAATATTTAAGAATAAAATAACTAATGATTTATAGTCAAGTTAGTTAAAGGTTTAGTCCTGAAACTTAATTCGAAGTTCAAAAATGTGTGGATTTAGTTTTTCTCATATTAGAATGAAATAAAATTGCCATTTTCAAAAGTCAAAGGTTTATTTATTTATTTTAGTGATAAATTGATTTACAGATAATTTTTACACCTAAAATATTTACAAATAGTGTGATCTTAATAATTAAATTTTAATTACACACTAATACATAACTTAATAACTTAATAATAAGTACTTATATAATTGGATAATACACTCATATTTAAGTAGATACAAACTCGCGCATTGCAGCGGGATTATTCAACTTGTTGATTCTAAATTCATATATTGCAATAATAAATCAAACTATGATTTCAATATACTAAATATTGAAATTGAAAATATTTCAGACAATTGTAATAAAAGTAACTCTTATCATTTTGTTCCATTATATATAATTATATAAAAAACACTAAATAGAATTTTCAACGGAGAATAAGAAACTCATTTTGAAAGATTACTCGGAGAAAATTAAATAAATATGAAAAAAAGAACATCTTCACAATCTACCGAATTCCAATAAGACATTAAGTGCTTTTTTTTTTTTTTTCATGAGACTAAGATTCACTTGTAACAAATCAGAAAGAGCGCAAGTCAATGAACAACAAAAATGACATTATTTTTTATTTGAAATACAGTTAAGTGTGAAAAATAGTACCTTGTGTCCAAACATATCTCGAATATTATCAAATTGTAGGAGTAGGATTTGGATTATATCCTAATTTTACTTTCTACATTAAATTGTGAAACACTTCCTTGAAAACTATATTTTTTGTAGTATTATATGTCTGACCATCTTTGTCACAAATTAGGATTTTCAATTCACTTTTACTTTTAACCCTTGATATTGCTACATAAAATTGGCTATGGCTAAAAACTAGACGTAGAAGATACAATCCAACATGTGAGAGAGATTGCCCTTGGCTTTTATTAATTGTCATGGAAAAGCAAACAACCAATGAAAATTGTCTTCATTGGAATTTAAAAAGTAATCTAAAGTCTGACGGTGTTAAGACCAAGCGAGATATGAAAACTTTATATCTGAAATTGCTTCCTGAAATTACTTTTGCTTCTATCACATGTTTTCCAATTGAGTGACTATTAATCCTGTGCCATTGCACAAACCGGAACATTGATCCATATTTTGAAGCAATATTACAGGAATTCCAACCTTAACGTTAGTTTGTGGTTTGACATGCCAAAAGATGTAATACTATTCAAAATTCTGGTGTGTAAACATCTTCATAGTTGTTTAAGTTTTCATCAACCTTACATACACTGTCAGAGCTTAAATATGTTACTTCATCACCTGACCATAAAGACATTACATATTCATTCACCTTATTTACAACATAAAGTGTAGGAGCAGGATGACTCGATCTTGCAAATAACTGCATTCTTTAAATTTCTCCAATAAATTTGGATATGTGTTATCAATAATTGCTGCAAGGGGATTGATCGGATCTTTTATAAAGATATCATCAGGAATTTCTACAACTGCTTCACCATCATTAGCTCCGCCAATAGTGTCATCTCCAATTTTCAATATCCAATCGAAAAATTCTCTCAACTCTTCTATATCAGAATTTGACTTCCCAGACTGAAATCTCATATTCTTTGTTAAAGTCAGAACCTTACAAAAACTCCACAAATAGGAAGAATTCAAAGTAGCCAACACAACATCTTGTCTACTGGCCTTGGGAATAACAACTAATATATGCTTGAAATCTCTACCAAATACAATTACTTTACCACTAAATGGTTGATTCATACAGTTTGACTTGTTAAATATGAGGACGATTCTTAATGTTTTATCCAAAGTTTCAAAACAATGTTTATGTACCATCGGAGCTTCAACACAACATCTTGTTTGCTGGCCTTGGGAATAACATCTAATATATGCTTGAAATCTCTACCAAATATAATTACTTTACCACCAAATGGTTGATTCATACAGTTCGACTTGTTAAATATGAGGAAGTCTCTTAATGTTTTATCCAAAGCTTCAAAACAATGTTTATGTACCATCGGAGCTTCATCCCATATATTAATTCGAGTTTTCCCAAGCAACTCAGCCAATTGACTTCCCTGTTTAATGTTGCAGGTTGAATCCTCAGTAAAAATTAATGGGATACCAAATCTTGAATGAGTTGTTCTACCTTCAAGGATAAGAAGAGAAGCTATTCCACTTGATGTAACAATTAGTACTATTTCACCATTTGACCGCAGTGCAGATGACAAAGTTTTTCATATAAAAGTCTTCCCAGTACCCTCAAATCCATAAACAAAGAAAACACCTCCTTCATCCTTTAAGATAGTATTCATGATGGTATCATAAATGTTTCTCTGCTCGCTATTTAAATAGGAAAGTAGTGTTTTATGTTCCTTTGCCAAGTTTACCCTTTCATAACAAAGCTCATCTTGAATAAATCTATTTTGTCCTTCTAAAATAAGTATTGAGTTTGGAAAAGGCAATGTAGGATAATCTCGCAAACTTTTTCCATTGCTTTGCAATAGCTTTTCAATTTTAGCAAGAGTATAATTTTTCAATTGGTCATCACTCATTTCCAAATCTGATCATAAAGAAAGAAAAATATAAAGTATAAAGAATTCCAAGTTGAAAGTTAGAGAGATAATTGGAAAAATGACAGTAGGAAAAAATAGCTAGAGAAAAATTGATATCAAACAAAGAACAAATTCAAATACTAAAACCCAATTGATATTATTCATTATTTAAACACAGAAGTAATTGTAATAAATCAAATAGGTTGAAGAAGCTATATTATAAAGCAGCGTAACAAACTAATTTTTAAAATGAAATTTGGTTCAAGTTATGATGTAATTTAAAATGATTTTTGGAATGTAAAATTAAACGGAAGAAAGAAAGAAGATTTCATTTCTCTTTCTTGTCTAATGAATGGCTGCCTAAAAAACTAAAAAAGATTTTATACCTTCTTCAAAATTAATCCAATGGAACTAATTAAATACTTAAATTCAAAGGTGGAGATCAAACAAACTTTTTTTTTTTTTTTAAATATTGACATAATATATTATATTTTCAGTAGATTTTTTAAGCCTCAGATATTAAAAAATTCTTATAAAATAATAAATAGAATTGTTAAACATACCTTTATATTGAAGAATACTTTTTTGTTTACGAAGAATATCTTATGCAAGAAGATTCCATGTCTTCTCCCAAACTACTTCAAGTCTTGAAAGACAATTTGAAAATAGTAAAGTCGCAAAAAGACTTATTAAATAAGGACATGAACCCCAAAATGATGCTTCTGTTATGCCATCTATATATTCATTGTCATCATCCAATAAGCCTAATGCATAACATGCCTCTTTAATTAATGGATATAAAACTCCATTCACAGTCTTTATATCATCATAACATGTTGCACCCTTGACTGTGTTTAGTAATATCCTCAAGTAATATAATTCACTACTCCCTGGTGGAATGTAGAATATTCTACCAACGTTTACCCCTCGCTTCCTTGGACACCATTTTTCTTCTTTTTAACACCATCACTTTCTAATTCCTCCTTCCATACAAACTTTGATGGAAACTGAGCATAAGTAAGTTCTCTAGCCTCTAGGAACTCCTTGTTAGCCTGCATCCACTGCAAGAACATCAATTGGTTATTCATACACTTGTTCAAAACTGAATCAATTGGATCATCGTCTTCAAATACAACTACCTGCTCATTTGGAAGATGGAAACTTAACCTCTCCACACTTGGATCCCTATAGTTAATTGGAAAACCAAGAATTCTCCAAGCTGCCTCATATGGAGAAATATACCTACAATCATAATACATTTTGATTTCATCAATGCATTCTTGTGCTTCTGCGTTGTCATTCTTTTAATAAAAAGCAGTAGTGATCCTATCATGATCTTTGTTTATATATTTGAACAAATATTTTATTGACCTATGTTGATTGCACCACTCAACATTAATATGAGCTTAATACTTCAGCAATAGTTGTGGATTATAAGGAACAACAAACCTATTGTCAAGTATAACTCCATTCTTTTCCACCGTTTTACCAGTGTCTCTTCTTTTGTATTGGGGATAGCCCTCACCATCTATAGTTTTTTGATCATTGATGCTTTTAGGAAAATGCTTTGAACACTTTCCATCTCTCATACATGGCGATTTATTGTTAGAAACACCGCAAGACCTATGTATCATGAAGTTCTTCACAACTTTATATAACTTTGGATTTCTTTCTTAATTTGGTATCTCCGCTGAAATTATTTTGTCGATATCATCACTAGTAGGATACTTGTCTTCCAGATGTAAGAACAACATAATATGAGCATGAGGCAAACCACGTTTTTGGAATTTTATTGTATACAAAACTGCAAAAGATTAAAACAATTAAGGCTATAATACGATAAAATACTGTTATTATAAAAATTTAATAAAATTTAGCATACCTGCTTTAACTCTTCCAAAAATTTTATTGTGTTTCAAATCTCTAACTAACTGATATAATTTTATTTTGAAGACTCTACAAATTATATCAGGTCCATCTTCAGGTCTAAGACCTCTTTGATTAACAAATCTCTATATATTTGGCCACTTTGAATTGCATGTGAATGTAATAAAAAAGTCAGGGTATCCAATCCACCTACAAATCTCCATAGCATCTTGATAATTTTGGATCATGTATCACGCAGCACCAACATATGATGAAGGTAATATAATTCGCTTCCCTCGAGATGATGGATTGGTTTCTCCTTTCAACATGGCTTTAGATAAACCTTTGTACATATATGCTCTTAGATTCTTTTGATTATTATGAATAAAACACAACCTATTCGCCTTAATCATAGTGTAAGAATCGACTAAAAATTATTGGAACAACTTTTTTAAATGTAAAATTGCTCTTGATTCATTTTTCCTTTTATGTATCCTAAACACAAAAAATTGTCTCATACTTACTCTTTCCCTTTTTCCTTATGAATTTTCCTTGAGAAGAATATCCTGTCTAAATCCATCTTCACCGTATGTGAAAAGCAGTGGGTACTGCATTGCAAGGTAAGATGGATGCATCTCACTTATTCGTTTTAATAAACCATTCTGAGTCTCTACTATGATATTCCTTTCATTAGTTGAGCTTCCAATGTCACCAACAATTAAACCAGCAACTTTAGGTGCAATAGGGAGATTATACCTTCGTCCATCAGAGTCCCTTCTTCCAATAAGCCTCAATTTGACATCTCTTAATTCACTTGAATCAAACTTATCCCTAGCCATCATGAATGATTGAGCCACAACATTATTTTCATCAAGCATTTTTTAAAATCTTCTACAATCGAAGCATCAAATTTGGCTGAAGTATTACCTGAACTGTTAAGCATATTAACAAAACAAAAAATGAGTTAATACTCTAAAAGAATTCCTAATTAAGAAGATAATAAAGTAAACAATTAATACAAACATGAGGGCACTCATTCTATTTGCAATTTCATTTTCAGTATCGTATATGTATAGTTGGGCAAACTTTGGAGTTGATCCTAAACTTGGTAACAAACTTCCAATTCTGTGATAATTTTGGCCATGTAATCTAAACACACAAGGAACATTTCCATTGTTGAGTGATGAATCGATCTTCCCACCCATTGATGTGAAAGAAAACATCAAATTGTATGCATGAATGTTGTCAATAAAATACTTGCTTCTATGATCAAAACCATAAAGAAGATCTTTTAGAATATGAGGTGGTTCTTTCAACATAGGCAGTTGCACTTTTCCTTCAGCACAACACATTGAGAATTCTAGTTTTTTACTATTTATGTTCTTGTTTATTCTTTTATGATACCACATTAACGCATTACATGACGAACATTCCCATTTTAAGTCATAGATGTCTGATGTCCCAATAATATAATTTTGATACATTTAAACTGGTATCATACATAAAATACAATAGAAAAGAAAATTATAGAAAAAATTCATAAGCCAAATGATAAGCAAAATTAAGAATTTATCATCATAAGAACAATGAACATCAACATCCATTTCACCTAAATAAAATGTTAAAAAAAATATTATCAGGACAAATCTATTTGCAATAAGTTGTAATTATATACAATTCTCGTATAAGAAACTATTAGAACAAAAATTTTGATCTTATTTTAAAACTTTATACATAAACTTTAAATAGTACTTGCAATTACTAATACTTCATACATTTTTCAGATATATTGTTGTTGGTATCTTCTAATCATTATCCACATGAATACGACTAACATCAACCTCATTGAAAGTTGAATTAAGATTTGAACAAACTACACCAAAATTTTAAATTCTATTAGCATAAGCAATTATATTTTAAAAAAATAAATCTAAAGAGAATGAAACAAATTACCATTTGAAATATCACTCAGATGCATTCTTGAATTCTTTTTTTGCTCTAATAGATTTCTCCCTTGTGCTAATTTTATTGATTATGTCTGACATAAAATTAGAAGTAAAATCAATATTTATAAGATAATTAGATAGTTGAAAAATACTTTTTGACAGCATAAAAATACATTATACACAAATAAAATTTATTTTATAATTTACAAAACTACTTTAGAGAAGAAATCTTAGAATTTTATTTAAAAAAAAATGCTTAAATATATAATAAATCTATGCAAATTGAAAAATAAAGCACATTAGAATTATCAAGTATATTTTATTACCATTTGCAAGTTGATTCAATGTAGATGGATTTTTGTTTGCCATTTCCATCATTACATTCTTTGAGCACCTTATGCTTTGATTTGAATGACAATTTTTAACAAGTGAACCATACAGTCATGTGCTTTGAAAAGCAATATTCTCTACAAAATTAAGAACAATGATAATACTAAATATTGAGTTGATATTCTTAAAATTAAATGAGATAATAATTAGAAAGTATACCTTGTAGATCATGAATTTTTCTTTTTCGCTTTTTTAGCATAATCATCCTTCTCCTCCTTGACTGAGTTTTATTCCATTGGTTGATAGGTATTTCATTTTGTGAATTATTTTTTGATATGTTTTCATTTTTTTCATCGTTTGTTTCTCGTGTCTCATCCTCTCTATTGTGGCTCATCTCATCTATCACAATAACATTAAATCTATCACAATATAAAATTTTAATTTTCTATATTTTTAAATAATTAAATTATTAATCCTGACATAAAAATGAAGTGATAACATCTCAACTTTCATTTCACTGTCACACAAAATTCCAAAATATCCCACTAAACAAATGCCGCAACACTCTTGCACATGTTATTTGTCTTTCATACTTACTTTTAGGAAGTTGCTTGAAAACTCACCACAAAAAGTCATTGTGTCCTTTTGACTATTGTAAAAATATGTACATGATATTTTTATTTTTAATGAAAGTATGCTTTTTATGGCTACCTATTCCCATGGAAAAAAGCACTATAAAATTATATCTATATGCTCATTTGGTAACAAACCCATTAATTATACTTTGGCGAAAAAAAAAAAAAACCCATTAATTGAATTGCTTATTAATATAAAATAATAAGTTAAGGATCAAAATTTGAACATAAAAAATGCAAAGATATTTTATGAAATAAACAAAACACGGTTTAACGAATTCATGGAATTCAATATCAAAATCTGATCGATTTTATTAATGACTAAAAGTAATTAAAAAAAAAAACATTACTGATTTAGGTTTAGCTGCATTTGCCATAGAAAGTGCGAGAGAGAAGATGAGAGCTCCACTCAAATCAAAGACTAACAACTTCACTAAGTCCACTAAGGGAAATAAAAACGGTGTAGTTTCAATTATCATAAAAAATTATGCCATAATTTCCTCTTTCTCAAGTAATTGGCTCAAAATATTTAATAATATAGACTTTGAACTTGCACTTAAAAAGAGAGACTTATTCAAAATTTTGGGTAATTTAAAAACAGAAAGAACAATGAAATTTATATTCATGCTTAGTCTAAACCTTGTTGAAATTAAATAAACAGCAAAAAAAATAAAAAATAAAAAAATACTGGCGATAATATTAAAGATTGAAATAAATTAAAATGATTTAATCTAATGATTTAATGATAATTACTATCATTATCCACAAACCGTAACATATATTAATTAATTTTTATTAATTAAGATAATGATTTAGAAATTTGTTTAATTTAATATATTTTTTTAATTTAATTTGATTTAGATTATATATATATATATATATATATATATATATATATATATATATATATATATATATATATATATATATATATTTGAAACCGGCATTTTCTATTCATTATCAAATAAAATAAAAAATAAAGAAAATTAAAATGATTTAATCTAATGATTTAATTATAATTGTTCAATTTAATGATAAGTGATTATGCATAATGATTAACAATTGAAGTTTTTAATAGTTCATTATCTATTAAAGCTATTCGTATAAAGAAAAAAAAAAAAAAAGTGGAGAACAATTAATCCACGAATCAAAACACTATAATATTATTGTGATTTTAACATATAAAAAATTTTAAAAGTTAAACTTAGAGTAGCTTTTTAATTTCTTTGAAAAATTTATAATTGATTACCATAAGAAATTTTATTATTTATAGTACTAATTCCTCAATAAATTAATAATAATCAATATTCAGACTAGAAGAAAAGATATTTATTTTAAATGAGACTAAACCTGTCTTATAGAATGTTTCATAATGAAAAAATTGAGCTTCACGATAAATTCAGAGCTTCATGATAAAAAATATTTATTTTATCAAATTTTTTTTGAAGAATTAAACCATAAAATGGTGAACAACTAATTTAATTTAATATTTACCATAGCAATTCATGATAAATTCAGAGTTTAAATTTCTATTTCTTTTTGTATTATAAGACTGACATTCAACTACCTACTTATCAAGCTACTTGCTAATGCCTTGTTCTACTAGATATACATTACCTAATTAAGTAGTAGATCCTAATATTTGTGTCCTTCTCCCAATATCTATTGCTTTCACCTCCTCCTTTTGCAAGCTATTAACTTCTGCAGCTCCTGATTCTTCATTGCTGGTAGTAGAAGTTGTGGTTTTATCACTTTTTCCCCTCTGTTTCTCAACCTTTGCTCTGTTCTTTTTCTCTAGGAACTCAATAAGACCTCTTAGAGCAATCTCAGGTTCCTCACTTCTCATCAATTGCTCACCTATCTCTGCAGGAGTAACCTCTGTTACCTCTATCAACTCCTCAATTTCAGTGAAAAGTGGGTGCTCTGATATCTCAAGATAATTGGAGGCCAGCATTTTGAATCCACAGGGAGTGCAATAGGACATGAGTATATGCATATCCATTCGACCTGGGCGTAACAGAGCAGGATCAAGCTTTTCTTTGTCATTGGTTGTGAAAATTATGATTCTTTCATCCCCACAGCTTGACCACAATCCATCTATGCAGTTCAGCATTCCTGATAGAGTCACCTGAGACTGAAACTATACATATATAATGTATTGTTAGCACAAATTGCTCAAGTAGTCGAGTGTCTGTCTCATAGCATTATGATTCAAAATCAAGGCAAAAGAAAACCATCAAAATAAATTTTGCTAAAAACTAACAATTAAAAATTTATAATTTTGAACCATTAGTCTGGATTATAAACCTGTTCAAACCATTTAAAAAAAACAGAGAAAATGGATTTAAGAATTCACCTTGTCCTTGTTTCCTTGGACATCATCTTTCAAAGCTTTAAGAGTCCCTCCAACTCTAAATCTATTCTGCAGCTGAAAGGAACAATCAATGTCTTCAACAACAAGTATAGATCTATTGGCAGTCGAAAGCAACAAACTCTTCAACTGAGAATTGGTAAGATCAGTCAACTGCAAATCATATATATCAAACTTAAGATAATTAGCCATGGCAGCAATCAAACTTGATTTCCCAGTTCCAGGAGGCCCAAACAACAAATACCCACGTTTCCAAGCTTTTCCTACTCTCTTATAAAACTCTTTTCTCTTCACAAACCTTTCAAGATCCTCCATTATCATCTTCTTCACCTTCTTATCCATAGCTAATGTATCAAATGTTGCAGGATGTTCAAGATTTATTGTTTGCCAAAAAATTCCACCTCTCCCAACCATCCTTTCATGATTTAAAGCAAAAAGCTTCACTTTCTCCTTCTCTATTTTATTTTTTCTTCTAATTTCTTCAGATTTGTCGATTACATGCTTTAAGTAAGTATCAAGAACCATGTTCTTGTGCTTCTTGTGGAAACTCAATTCAAAGAAATTATTCTCAGATAAAACAGTATAGTTATGCAACTTAGATCGATCCTTGCCTTCAACATTTACTTTATATATCCATTTCAAAGAAACCCCATTAAAGGTATCAATGATTTCTTGATTATTCTCTAAAGAAACAGAGACTTGACTCTCTGACATTGAAACTTTGAGTCTTTCTGAAGTTGGAGGAATTATGGGTTCAAGATAGAGCTTTGCAGCATTGTAGAGTTTGTTTCGGTTTAGATTATCAAATTTCTCAATCACTAATGTGAGTTCTGATGAAGAAAATAAAATTTTGGTGAGTGAGGTTTTGAGTTTTGTGTAGATATATTGTTGGACATCTCTTGGTAGATAGTCCACCGTCGAGCGGAGGACCATTACTACTCCGGCCACCGAGGCTGCGGTGGAGATTATCATCTTTGTCTTGTTGTTTTTGGGAAGCATTGGTATTTTTGGGAGCAACATTGCATACACTTGATTTGTTTGTTTTTTAAATTTTACAAGACAATCTGCAAACCACTATTTATAGTGCTTTAATTAATAAGCCATTCCTAAACCTAGACTAAGAAGGATTAATTTAACTTTTTTCCTAAAATAGAATTCGGAAGCTTTTAATTTAGTAATATGATGACTATTGAGCTTTAATTCAAATTCTAATTGGAGTTAAATTTATAAAATAATAATAATAATAAAATATAGTTGTCAAAGTAGGAGTCGGTTATTCATACTTACTGTTCCCAATTCCTTGTTAATATAGTAGTTGTCCTTTTCAATTAAAAAAAATTTGATTTTTAGACTGTAATAAAATATTTAAAAAAAAAAAAAAAAACTAGAGATTTATAAGATTAGGGATAAATTTTTTCCTGTTAACGGGTTTGCAGAAATTTCCTGCTACCTAAACAATATGACTCTTGAAAGTAAGTAATTTCTGGTTCGATCTTGTTTTTTTTTTTTTTTTTTTTTTAATCTGCTGTATGTCTTAGAAAGGTATGACTCTATGAAATTATGTTATTTCTTTTATGAACAAGGTGCAAATATATTCTTAATATTTAATTAAAAGTGCAAATCAACACTTAATATTTTTTGAGGTACGGATATGCCCCTAACGTTACAAAAATAAGTCAAAGCGTTCTTTCTCTCTTTTACCTCAATTATCTCTCTCTCCACATTTTTCCTTTTTTTTTTTTTTTAACTTGTATTTTATATTTATTTACAAAATATTTATATGTGTATATACATATAATTTGACTTTTTTCATTTATTTTGTATTCATAAATTTATATAATAATATTTATAATTATTAATAAAATTTAATTATATTATTAGAATATATAATAAAAATTTAAAAATAATTAATTGTGATATTGAATAATTACATTCTAATTTTTTTTTTAAAAAAACATAATAATGTGAAAATAAATTAATGAGATAATTAGTTTTATTTTTTAAAAAAATTATTTGAAAAATGATAAAAAAATTTCTAAACAAATTTTGATAAAAATAAGTTACGTGATTAATTTTAGAGTGTACTTATTCAATATAATAATTAATTATTTATAAATTTTTATCCTATATTCTAATAATATAATTAAATTTTATTAATAATTATAACTATTATTATATAAATTTATAAATACAAAATAAATGAAAAAAGTCAAATTATATGTATATACACACACAAATATTTTGTAGGTAAATGTAAAATACAAGTTTTAAAAAAAAAAAAAAAAGCAAAGATAAAGGAAAGACAAAAAAAAAAAAAAAAAAGGAAAAGTGTGGAGAGAGAGAGAGAGAGATAATAGAGGTAACAGAGAGAAGGGGCGCGTTGGCCTATTTTTGTAACGTTAGAGGTATATCCGTGCCTCGAAAAACATTAAGTGTTGATATGCACTTTTAACCAAACATTAAGGGTGTAATTGCATCTTGATATATATATATATACATATTTTAAATTAGACATATATCAAGTTAAAGTGCGCTGATTCATTAGCTGAATAAGAGAGGATTAAAATATGCTCCTCGTAGAGCTCTTCCTTCCACCACTCTTTAGGCTTTCTGTTTTTCTCCTTCTTTTGCGTTCTTTCATGCCCACTATTCTAATATTTTCTTGTGCTTCTTTTTTTGTTCAACTGTCATGTTTTGTGTTCTCAATAGATTGTCATCAACTGAGCTAGCAGAGGCAATACATTCACTTTTGGGTCTCTCCTTTTACCAAATCCTTTCCACTATCAATAATAAGCTTATCAAACCTGATAAGAATAAATCTTACCTGCTAGTGTAGATGAGAGGTCTAGTGAAGGGTAGGACCTACAAGTAAGAGAGAGAGGTCAGAAACTCCTTGGGGGCTGTCCCGGCGAGGAGGTTTCGACGCTCAAGTTAGAGAGAGAGTAGTGAGAGAATGTACTGAATGTATCAAAGTGATATGAAAGTTACCTTTATATAGGGGATAATGGGGACCCCTCTATGGGCACGTGTCCTGTTAGTTTAAACAGGTTACAAGCAGGTCACTTTTTAGTCGTGTCAGAAACCCCCCACTCCCTAGTCTGATCGAGACTATCGAAGAGCGAGCTATGGGAGTAGATACATCTTTTCGTTTCTTGTGATTCATCTCTGCTATTGCCATTTTGATTGCATCCGGGTGAGCTTGACATGATAACTGCTAGATGCTTGAATGAAGAGGCGAGCACATGAGCTTGGTATGAAGGCAATTGGATGCCTGAATGATGATGCGAACTGAAGAGCTCGATTTGAAGGTAGTAGGGTCCCTGAATGATGAAGCGAGCTAAAGAGCTCTATTTGAAGGCAACAGGATGCCTGAATGATGATGCGAGCTGAAGAGATCGATATAAAGGCAGCAGGGTGCTTGAATGATGATGCAAGCTGAAGAGCTCCATTTGAAGGCAGCAGGGTGCTTGAATGATGATGTGAGTTGAAGAGCTCGATTTGAAGGCAGCATGGTGCTTGAATGATGATGCAAGTTGAAGAGCTCGATCTGAAGGCAGTAGGGTGCCTGAATAATGAGGCGAGCTAAGAAGCTCGGTGTGAAGGCATCAAGGTGCCTGAATGATGATGCAAGCTGAAGAGCTCAATCTGAAGGCAGCAGGGTGCTTGAATGATGAGGCGAGCTGAGAAGCTCGGTGTAGAGACAATATGATTGCCACATTATGGTTGGTCTTATGGTCTTCGATGGTCTTCAGGTCTTCGATGCCACATTATAGTATGGACTTACAAATTCCAAGTAGCTTCAAGTTTTCAAATCTTCAAGTCTTCACGTCTTCCAGTCTTCAAGTCTTCAATGCCACTATATGTGGGCTTATAGATTCCTAATAGCTTCAAATCTTTGTTTTAATGTCTTCGAATAATTATGCCTTCTTGAGGAAGGTCTTATACAAAATTATACCTCACTGAGAGGCTTTAAAGAATTTGCCTCGCTGATAGAGGAGGACTTTGTAAACTTGAGAAGCCCTCCACTTCTTGATAGAGGTCTTCGGATATCTTGCCTCATTAATCGAGGGCTTTATAATAATGTGCCTCGTCGGATGAGGGCTTTTGATAATGTGCCTCGTCACTCGAGGGCTTAGATAATCATATGTCTTATGTAGAGGACTTTAAATATTTGCCTTGCGCAGAGGACTTATATAATAATCTGCCTTGACTGTTGAGGACTGAGAAGTCTGACTCGTCAGGAGGTCTTATATAATAATTTGCCTCGAATTATCGAGAACTTTATAATGATATGCCTCGTCGAATGAGGGCTTCGGGAAATCCTGTTTCATAAATTGAGGATTTTAAAAATTTCTTTCGCCGAAGGAGTTCTTTGGAGTCCATGGAGAGATGGTAATGAAGTGAAGCTCCTCGGGAGGTAAAGCTCTTTGGCATGAAGCTCTTTAACCTAGAGTCTTCTTTTAACCTTTTGATCCCTTGGATTGCTCTTTAACTGAGTCTTTTTCTTAGGCCTTAGGTGAAGCTCATTAGATTCTTTGAGAGATCTGTATTATTAAGGATCCAACATTCAAATTCTCTTAAGGCTCGATTTTTCTTCAGATGAACTGTTTCGCAACTGAAGTCTTAGAAGCTTACCTCACTTAGAGGATTTTATATAAGTAGCCTCATCGAAAGAGGTCTTCAGATAAATCTTGTTTCATATGAGATCTTCGGATGAACTTACCGAAGGAGTTTTTCGGATGAACTGTTTTGTCAACCGAAGACTTTGAAGCTTCGCTTTGCCAAAGAAGGTATTCGGATAGATTGCTTCATCAACTGAAGACTTTAATAATAATAATATATGCCTCGTTGATCGAGGGCTTAGAAATCCACCTCCTTAGAGTTCTTCGATAGTTTGCCTCGCCTAGAGGTCTTCGAGAAATCATGCCTCATCCATAGAGGGCTTAAATATTAATGAGCCTCGTTTGGAGGTCTTTAACAATTCACCTTGCCGACCGAGGTCTTTCAATAATTTGTCTCACTTAGAGGACTTTAGAAAACCTGCCTCGCGTAGAAAACTTAGATAATCTGCCTTGTTGACCGAGAACTTTGATAATATGCCTCTCTGATCGAGGACTTATATAATATGTGATGCCCCCCAGGTCTTTAAATAATAAGATGCCTCGCTTACTGGAGGACTTAGAAATCTACCTCACCTGGAGGTTTTCTTGTGATCTGCCTCGCCAGATGAGGACTTAAGATAATAATAATAATATGCCTAGCGTTTGCTAGGTCTTTGGTATTTTTTAGACTTTCGTCTGAACTTTGCTAGTTCTGAGATACCTTTTGGACTTTCGCTTAGACTCGTTTGGCTCTTTCCCTTACTTGTAAGGAGTTACCTAGTTTGTCTGTTAAGCTAGTCTCAATAGGTTATCTATCTCACTAAGTAGACTTTGGATATTTTGCCTCGCCAAATGAGGACTCAGATAATATGCCTCATTAGTGGAGGACTTAGAAATTCACCCCGCTTATCGAGGTCTTCATCTGATAACTTGCCTCGCTGACTGAAGACTTAGAGAAAACCAACCTCACTCATAGAGGACTTTAGATAATATGCCTCATCGGTGGAGGACTTATATAATCTACCTTATATGAGGATCTTCAAGAAAACTTGCCTTATTGATAAAGGACTTAAATAATAATGTGCCTCTTTGGATGAGGGCTTATATAATAATAATGATGTACCTCTCTCATGGGAGGACTTAGAGATAATAATATGCCTCTCTCATGGGAGGACTTAGAGAATCTATCTCCTTAGAGATCTTTATATAATATACCTCACTAATCGAGGACTTTAAATAATTTGCCTCGCTCATGGGAGGGCTTTGGCCTTGCCTTAACAAGGGCTTAGGTGCATGAAGAAAAGTGCGAGCTGAAGAGCTCTATATGGAGGCAACTAGGTGCTTGAATAAAGACGTGAGCTGAGGAGCTCGATCTGGAGGTAGCTGGGTGCCTGAATAGATATGCGAGCTGAGAAGCTTGATATGGAGGCAGCTAGGTGCTTGAATAGATATGCGAGTTGAGGAGCTCGATATGGAGGCAGTTGGGTGCCTAAATAGAGAGGCGAACTGAGGAGCTCGATGTGGAGGCAGTTGGGTGCCTGAATAAAGATGTGACCTGAGGAGCTCAATCTGATATGCCTCGCCTAGAGGGAGGTCTTAATTTCTTTTTTTCTTTTCTTTTTTCTTTTACAGTACTATATTTTCTTTTACAAGTACATTTACATTGCAATAATATTTGTAAAAATAAAACAGCTTGTCTTCGGACAGCTTCTTTTGTTTATGTACCTTGTATAGTTTTTGTAGTTGAGTACCTTCTGTGGAGGAATGAGAATTGCTTTTATGACTGTTATTTCATAGACTTCATTAGCAGATTCTCCGGCTACATTATAATACCTCACTCTTCATTAGCTACTTCTTTTCCCCCCTTCGAAGAATGAACAACTTGTTGTTTCTTTTGTTTCACTTGGAGAACTAAAGCATTTTAACTCACTTGGAGGGTTTAAGTGCCTTACCTTGGTAAGGGCTTTGGCTTTGGCTTGACAAGGGCTTTGTCTTCGCCTTGACGAAGATAATACCTCACCTTGATGAGGTCTTTGGCCTCGCTTTGACAAGGGCTTTATATTTGCCTTGACGAGGGCTTTGTCTTTCCCATGACGAAGATAATACCTCACTTTGATGAGTTGCCTCACCTTGATGAGGTCTTTGGCCTTGCTTTGACGAGGGCTTTGGCCTTGCCTTGACAAGGGCTTTGTCTTTGCCTTGACGAAGATAATACTCACATTGATGAGGTGCCTCACCTTAATGAGGTCTTTTGGCCTCGCCTTGATGAGGGCTTTGGCCTTGTCTTAACAAGGGTTTTGTCTTCGCCTTAACGAAGATAATACCTCACCTTGATGAAGTGCCTCACCTTGATGAGGTCTTTGGCCTCGCCTTGACTAGGGCTTTGGCCTTGCCTTGACAAGGGCTTTGGCTTCGCCTTGATGAAGATATTACCTCACCTTGATGAGGTGCCTCACCTTGATGAGGTTTTTTAGCCTGGCCTTGATGAGGGATTTTGCTTCACGTTGATGAAGATAATATCTCATTTTGATGAGATGCCTTACTTTGATGAGGTATTTGGCCTCGCCTTGACGAAGATATTACCTCACCTTGATGAGGTGCCTCACATTGATGAGGTATTTTGGCCTCGCCTTGACGAGGGCTTTTGTTTCACCTTGACGGAGATAATACCTCACCTTAAGGTGCCTCACCTTGATGAGGTCTTTGGCCTCGCCTTGACAAGGGCTTTGGTCTTACCTTAGCAAGGGCTTGTTGTCTCATGTTATTCGCGGATTGATCTTGTCATTCGAAGACATCTTTGAATGTCTGTAAATAACACATATAATAAACTTCTGCCTTATTTGGCAGTTTGTCAGTAGCAATGATAATATTTTTAATATTCATGTAATATGTTAAACTCAAATAATTTAAAGAATTTAACTCTTTAATGAAGAGTTATTTTGATTTAGAGGGACTTACTCCCTAGCAAAAAGAATGGATTTGCTTGGAATCTATTTTAGGAAAATAACATGTTTTCGATGTAAATTTCGATTTTTAAATAATAAATTGCATGTAAAATTGCATTTGATATGCACAATTAATCATGAATGTCTTTCTCAGACATGACATAGTATTTTATGCTGCATGATCATAACAGATAATTTATTCAAGCTAAAATATGCATATATATGCATTTTATTTAAGCAATTAATATTGCGAAATTAAATTCAAAGTATGAGAATATTGAAAACATATCTGGAATGGCGTGATCGGCCTCAGAGATTGTTCGGAAGAATTTTTAGATTCATAGAGATGCATTATGAACAGAAAAAGTAGCTTTTTCGAAGTCTGGCTAATTGAGTTGCAGTATTTGAACGCGCGTTCGGGATGGAATTTCGACGAACGGGCTTTGGATTCGTGATGTACGTGTGAAATACAAATTTCTGGATTTTCGAAGTCTCGCTGGCGCGTGGCCGACTGGTGATCAGAGACTAGCCGGAGTAAGCTTTTGGATGCGAGGAAGATACCACTAGGAGTGCCTTGATGCCAAGATTCCAGATCTATGCTTCACTCACTCTAAATCACCGGTATTTGGCCGTAAATGGCTTTGAAACTTTCGATGGCTGATTTTTCGATCTACCTTTTCGGTGACAGATCGACGGCCTAATTGGTACCAAAATGAAGTTGGAATCACGAGGATCTCATCCATGTAAAAATCGTCAGGAGAAGAGCGCTGGTTTGGCTGGAAAATCGCTCAGAAGCTCGAGCACCGGTGGAGCTTTGGGCGGTGATTGCGGCGGTTTTTGGTGGCCGTTTGCTTCGATTTTGGTGTTGCTAAGGTTGCGGGCGTCCATGCTTTGAGCTGGTGGAGGCGGTGTCGGCTTTCGGCGACCAGAGATGGAAGAACGGTGTGGTGGTCCATTCTTTCTCTCTCCTCTCATTTTTCATTTCTACTGCTTTTTTTTTTTTTAATTTGCTAGTGATCTCTTTTTGTGATTGATGAATCCAAAGTTGTTGGATCAATTTTGGTGATAACCAAAAAAAATTAAGATGACTGGAAATATTGAATCCGATGAAAATATTGAGCTAGGAATACGGCTTTACTGTGCCGTTCCCCACAGACGTCGTCATTATGATAAGAATAAATCTTACCTGCTAATGTAGATGAGAGGTGTAATGAAGGGTAGGACCTACAAGCAAGAGAGATAGGTTAGGAACTCCCCGGGGGCTGTCCCGGTAAAGAGGCTTCGATGCTTAAGTTAGAGAGAGAGTAGTGAGAGAATGTATTGAATGTATCAAAGTGATATGAAAGTTACCTTTATAAAGGGGAGAATGGGAACCCTTCTACGGGCATTTGTCCTGCTAGTTTAAGCAGGTCACTTTTTTGTCGTATCAAAACCCATTCTCCAAAACACTCCTCTTATCTACTCCCATCTCTGGCGATACCGCAACAACAATATCTGGGGAGACATCTGAATCTAAAACTATAACAACAAAACTCTCTAGCGATCGATCAATGCCTACAGCAATAGTACTATCCTCGTGTCTAGTCACCACACCCTCCATCTCCTCCAAAATCGACCCATTATCCTCTGCAACTATAAAAGATTCCTTCTTGACAACATTGTATTCAGTCTTCAATCTTGCAAGTCCAAAATCACCAATCTTAGCATTAAAATTAATGTCAAACAAAATATTACTGGGTTTAATATCTCTGTGAATCATAGGAGGATTATAGAAATTAGCAATGACAATAGGGCGAGACGGAGCGGGGTAAATAATTCTTAAGGTGAGTGCGGGGTTAGGACGAGAATTCTCATTTGTATTTTTATAATTTTATTAATGCTAAAACTTTATAATTTATATATTTTGACAAAATATTATACATATTTGTGTTAAGTTTTATATATTATTAACTAATTTTAAAAATAATAATAAAATTAAATACTCAATAATATAATTTTAAAAAAATAATTTTTTTATATATATATGTAATATAAAATTATAATAAAAAATACATATATATTAATTTAGTGGCAATCATCGCCCCATTGCCATAGACGGGCAGAAATTCCCATTAAATTCGGGGCGGAGATGAGTTTTCCATTCGGGTAGATCGAGTTTTGCCATTTCTAATAGAAATGATGTAGATATTCAAGTTCTTTGGCAACATCAATTACTAAATCAAATCTTTTTCCCCAGTTCATAAGTTGTTCACATTTTCGATCTAGCAAAAGCTTCCTGGAGGCTTCGGTTGTCCATGAGCTCGTACACCAAAATGAGCTTCCGTTTATGGCGGTCCGAGGAGAATCCTAAGAGAAAAACAATGTAAAGAGAATTGAGAGAGGAAGAGAGAGAGTGCCTTATGGAACTCCCACTTCTCTTGGAGTGACCCATTTGGGTCCATGAGCTTAACAGCTAACGGTTTGTTGAAGGAAGAATAACTTTGTAAGCTGAGCCAAATCCACCATGGCCAAGCCGGTTGGACGTACAGAACGAAGCCGTGGCGCTTCAGAGAGCAAGTAAGAGAAATGGTGACATTCTTGCTGGTGGTGGTTGTGATTAGGAGAAGGAAGAGGAAAAATAGTAAAGAATGGATATATACACACACACAGACGTGGGATCCTGTTTTATAATTGAGCCACATTGTTATATAGCGATGTAAAGTAAAGGGGTGAAATTGAGATTTTTGGCCTTATTAAAAATATCAGGTAGCTTTCTTTTTCTTTTTCTAATTTTTTAGCAAAAAAATGATTAATCAATGTGCTAGAAGCTGAGTCCAAAGTCAATGAAAATTAGTTTGTATGTCCTGCAACCGGTAAATATTATTATTTAATAACAATAAATAAAAATTCAAATTCAAATTAATAGGAAAAGAAAAAAATTTATGAATATATAGATATATATAATTAAATTAATTTAAATTTATTGAAATATTACATAAAAAAGTAGACTTATAATAATTCTTTTCTCTATTTATAATTTATCTATGCATTAAAAAGTTACCATTAATTTTTTTTTTATCCATACAAAAGTCATCATAATTTTCTTATTTAGTGAATGATTTTGACCTTAAATCTTACAATATAAATAAAATAATTTTTCATGAATCTAAATGTAAAATAATAAAAAATAATTTTTTTTTCAAATATTATATCAAGAAATTTAACAAAAAATTTTTAAAAAATAAAGGTGGATTTATGAAAACCAACTTACAAAATAATTAATCCATAAGTTTTATATCATAAAAAACAATAAATAAATTGAAGCTTTAATGTGTAATTTAATAAATTCACAGAGAAATTTTTATTTGAATTAAGATATTAGTAAAGCTAAATAAGTTGTTGCGTAATCATTGTCACAGCCCAACTTCGCAACTATGACGGTCCTAGGGCATGAGTAAGTTTAAGGCCACCGAAAACCCGTAGAACTCTTCTCATCGCATAATCCCCATGAAAACATAACAACTAGCTCACTCATCCCAAGGATCAGAACCTGAGCTCATGCATATATACAAACTCATCTATCTCATCATGTCACATACTTATACATATACATACTCATAACCTCATAAACTCATAAGTCTCATAAATAATACATATAAGAAATTATCCATACTTGCCATGAAGGCCAAAAGAATAGCTCTCTTTCTATTACACACATGGAGCACTAAAGTATCTCAATTACATACAAAATAATGGAGAAATTACATTTATCAAGATGGTTCTTAGGGAAGAAAATGCCTGAAGAACCGAGCTGATGAACTTTTAATCTCCTGAAAAATGGAATCACTAATGAGATAAAGCAGTGACTAAATAATATACTACCATACTTGTGAGGCTAGGTAATTCAAGACTATCTCACAAGAATGGTAGGGCTTATACTTGTCAAATGACTTATAACATATCAATTTAGGTTCATAATACTCAAAAGAATTGATAACTCATAATATACAAGAATAAACATGTGTATAATCTCATGAAAGAACTCATAACTCATGAATAGATGGATATAGAAATCAAGCTCGTAATACTTGGAGCAGAGGCACTTTATTAATATGCTCACCTCGTAAATAAGGATAGATGTTGGTTTAGCATACTCTTTGCTCGTAATATGTGAAATGGATCATATTCCACATCTAGGACACTTTACCCTTCCTAGATAGGGGCAGGATATTATACC
>CATKHJ010218044.1:0-14162 GCA_949750685.1 Vernicia montana | reverse complement strand
TTAGTTGGGCCATTCTTTTTCATTTTCTCTTTTATTTCCCTTTTATTTTATTTTAGCATTCATTTTTTTAAGCATCTTATGTATTCATCTTTTTCAATTAAATGAATGAATCTTCTTTTTACTTCAATTTGCTTGATGAATCTTTTATTTGATGATTAATCATTTGATTGTTTGCTTCAATTTTACTTATTTGATGATTAAGTCGTGCCTGCAATAGGTCAGTCGTGACCATAACACAACCAGTCACGACCGCAACTTAATTCAAGCCAAAGAAGCCTGAAATGGTTTGAGGTCCAGAGAGGTTCGCAGTGACAGTCGCAACCGTAACACTGAATGTGAAAGAGATATCGTGAACTCGAACAATCAGTAGCGAACGTGATATTCATATTACAGAGAAAGGTTCCAATGATTTCTTGATCAGTAAACGAGAATCTGCCATGTGTCACTAGTCGTTAGAGACATATGAATGTAGTGACCGCGATTATCCAGTTACTACAGCTAAAACTCCATCGTGACCGCTATCAAGGCTTAGCGACCTCGATTCTTATCTGACAGAGCAATTAATGCAGATTTTCTAGCTGTTGGAGCAAGATTTGGTTGAACACTATTTGTAATAGCTCTTTGGTGGTGGGAAGCTATAAATACTAAAGGACTTCAAAAAACACCAACATCTTCTCTAGCAACCAAACTCTTGCAATTTTAATTCTCAAGCTTTAAATTTTCATTCAACACACTTTGTGTTTGTTGTAAGAGCATTCATTGCTCAAATGATTGGGTATTAGCCATTAAACACTCACTAGGTTAAGGAGTGAGCCTTATTAAAACTTTTGTTAGGTTTGAGTGTGATCCTTATTAAAAACACTTGTGAGGTTTTTAGTGCGAGCTTATTGAAAACACTTGTAAGGTTTGGTGTGAGACAAAACACTAAGTTGAAAGTGGACTTAGTAAAACTTCATAGATAGTGAAAATACCTAATTGGTGATTTGGGAGTGGACGTAGGGTTTGTTATACTCGAACCACTATAAATTCTTGTGTTCTATCTTCTTCCCTTACTCTTTGTTCATTTAATTTTTAATTACCCACCAATTGAAGCCCCCTTCTTGGTGCACATTGGGCAACAATAATGAATTTTCATGAATGAAGTTAGATATTTAACTAACAATTTGATTTGTGTTCAGTTTGATTTGTAATCAATTCTAATATGTTTGTGATGTGTCAATTTGATTCTAGTTCAAAATTGAAATGGAAGTAATTTGATGAATGAAGAAGCAATTCATTAAAGACTGTTGGTGTTCTAACATTCTTTGAACCAATTTGCATCAAAGAATCCTCTAGGTGCTATAACTAGATGCTTAGGTTTGATATCAGTGTAAATATTTTGCACAATGTTATGCAAGGATATTGTATCATAAAGGCAATACACATCTGAGCAATTACTTCTTAAAAAACCAAACATTGCTCATACACAAGGGGATTCATGTATTAAAAGAAAATGTTCCAAGAACTTCCTGAATACAATTTCTAGCAAAATACTGTTGATCTGCAAATTACTTGACAAAAACAGTGGTTATGACATTAACCAGTCAAAATTCAATTTGTTCTTAAATAACCACTAATAATATATTAGGTTTTAACTATTCTCTAAACAAGTTAACAAAAACAAAAAAAACATCATCAACCTATGATCCTTCATCTATTGGATTTTTGATGAGTTCCTTCTTGACTAAAGAAGTTAATGCCTTGTGAATGATTTGGTGCTATAACATTGTGTGAGGCCTCACTCGAGCACTAATTTGATTCGCTAAGAGGAATCGAAATGCTCATTTGGTTTTGTACTTAGAATGGAACCCTCGGGTTCATATTGGTTGATTTTGAAAATTGATTTAGAGTCATCACCTTACTTTATTTTTATTTGGAAAAATATAAGGTAAAAACCCATTTTGACTCCAATTATATCCCAAAAAGAAAAAGGTCACTAGCCTCGAAACCAAAAAGGAATTGGGGACTAGGTTTTCAGTTCATTTTAATTAGTTTGGCAAGTTTAATACACAATAACTTAAAATTGGTTCCATGAACAGTTTATAATGCATGAACAATTGTATAATGCATGAATCATTCAATAATAGAATAAAGTAAAGAAAGTATTAAAAGGCAAAATAAAGAAAGCAGAAAAATAATTAAATTTACAATTTAAAACAAATTAAAGGATACTTCCTCTAGCCCTTATAGGATTGTAGGGAAGTCACATCATTCCCCAAACTAAATTCTAATAAAAGTAACAAAACAGAGAAACAAAAGAAAGCACAAAACCTAAACTATGTGAAGAAGGTGAAAGAGGAGGAAATTTTATTTTAACTGGATTTGATTCTTTAGACCAGCATGCCTATGTATCCCTTCGAATGGGAATCAAAATCCACGTAGTTTTCCCTTCCTACAAAGGGGTTTGTTTAGTCTTAGCCTTTTATTATGTTTCAATTCATTGATTAAAAGGTGGGTTGATTAATTAATTAACCTAATTGATTACCAAGTTGAAGTAATTATTTCAGACTTTAATTAACTAACAACCTAGATAAACCAATTTAATTAACTAACTAAAAGCGAATCCCAAGAAGGGAAAAATAAATTAAATAAATAAAGAAAATGAAAAGAGAAAGGAAAAGAAGCTTACCTTGCGCTTGAGCGGCTTTGAGATGGCGGCGAGCTTGCCTCGGACTGCGAAAAACTTTTGACTTAATAGGTCGGCTCAGGAAGTCGCAACCCAATCTTACTTTTTTAAGCAAAAAGCAATAGCAAAGTAAAAAATAAAAGAAAAAAAAAACTTTAAGATGAGAATGCTCGTTCCTTTCGGACCAAGCTTAAAGGGATGTTTGCTTTAAGATCAAGAGGGTGATCAAGCAAGCTCCAATGATAACAAATGAGCTGGGGGTCTCATTTATATAGGGAGAGAGCTGGAGACGAATTTCACATTTTTTGATGTGGGATCGCGAAACAGGACTCGTGCGGTCACAGAATCATGACCGCACTTAGCTGTGCGGTCACAGCAGAGGGCCCTGCGGTCATGGGCCCAGTTTCTGTTGGTTCGGCCTGTTTTTGACCCTTTTCAACCCATTTTAGTTTTCAGGACCTAGGGATTGTCTTCAAGGTTTAGTAAGGTACATAAAGGTGTAATTTTAAGGGTTCACAGTTGCCCCCTTATTAGAATTGTCTTGTCTATAAGGCGATTCTGATGATAGTGAACTTGAGTAGGAGGAATGGAAAAAGGAACTAAAAGGATGTCTAGATCGGTGTTTGGACATGTTTGGGTGGGAAAATGATTGAAGAGAGATGGTAAAATGAACCACATGGATGTCTAAATCAGAATTTAGACATGTTTAGGTGACAGAGATTACTGAATCTGGGGAAGATGGTAAAAGGAACCACGTGAATGTTTAGGTGATCATTTCTAAACATTTATGGGTGGAATTTGATTGATAAATGAAGGCGAGAAAAGGAACCAGAGGGAAATCTAGGTCAGTGACTAGATATTTTTAGGTGAAAGATGGAACTAATTGACTTAGATAAGGAGACGGAGAAAGGAACCAGATGGATGCCTAGGTGATTGTTGTTAGACATTTATGGGTGGATTGGTTGATAAGAGAACCTTACTCCCGGTATCTTTGGGAGATTTAGTTTGGAAGTGATAGTCTCGATTTTCTTGGGAAAATATGGAATGAAAGTGATATTCTCGGTCTGCTAGGGAAAAAAGGATCCTAAGGCTATCTTAGGATGAGTCTGATTTTTGAGATTGATTGGTTTGGGTGGATAACCCTTTGACTTGAATTGATTGAGTGGATTGATCTTTTATGGTAAGATAATTTGACTTTGGTCCTTTCTGGTATAAAAAGTGATGATCCTTTCTGGTAGGATGAGGTGATGGTCTTTTTTTGGTAAGACTCAAAAAAAGTGAAGGTCCTCTTTGGTAGGAAAAGGTGATGGTCTTTTCTGGTAGGACAAGGAGAAAGTGAAGGTCCTCTTTGGTAGGAAAAGGTGATGGTTCTTTATGGTAGGATGAGAAAAAAGTGAAGGTCCTCTATGGTAGGAAAAGGTGATGGTTCTTTATGGTAGGATGAGAAAAAAGTGAAGGTCCTCTATGGTAGGAAAAGATGATGGTCCTTTCTAATAGGACAATGTGATGATCCTTTCTGATAGGACAAGGAAAAGGTGAAGGTCCTCTCTAGTAGAGGTTAAAAAACTGATTTTCCTGATTAGGATAAGAAGGGATGCCCCTGGTTTCTTTGGGAGATCTGTTGGATCAGATGCATGACCCTTTGACTTAGTTTGATCAAATTTTGATTGGATTAGTGCCTTGATTTAGGAATTCGGATTAATGATCCGTCTTAATTAATGAAATTCGGATTGATGATCTATCTTGATTTATGGAATTCAGATTGATGATCCGTCTTGATTTATAGAATTCGGATTGATGATCCTTCTTGATTTATGAAATTCAGATTGATGATCTGTCTTGATTCAGGAGTTTGGGTTAATGATCTGTCTTACTTCAGGAGCTCTGATTAGCAACCTGTTTAGTGTGAAATGCATCTGACTATGCAAAGATTTTTTTATGAACTAGTTACCTTGAACCTGTGAAGGGTCAACTTGGTATAAGAGCGATGCCCCTATTTTAGAAAGATATTGGCTCGGTTGTTCAGCCTGAGGTTGATTGTTTGGCTTGGAGATGATGTGGTTATACCCGAGGTTGGTTTGAAGGCTTGGTTGAAGGCCATGGACTTATCGGCCTAGGAAAAAGTTATTTTTTGGAAGGCTAGGTCAGGTTTCGATCATATTTGGAAGGCTCAGCCAGGTGTGGCCTGGAAGGTTATCCTAGAAGACTAGATCAGGTTTGGCCTAGAAGGTTATCTTGGAAGGCTAGGTCAGATTTCAGCCTTGGAAAAGATCATTCTAGAAGGTCAGGTTTGGCCTAGAAGGTTATCTTGGAAGGCTAGGTCATATTTCAGCCTTAAAAGAGGTCATTGCTTGGAAAGTTATTTTGAAAGGCTCGGTCAAGTTTTACCTTGAAGAAGGTCATTGATTGGAAGACTAAGTCAGGATTAGTCTGGAAGAAGGATTTAGGTAGGAAAACTCGGTCAGATTTGGCCCTTGGAAAAGATTAGGAAAGGAAGGCTCAATTTAGATTTGGCCTTTTCAAAGGTGAAGATTATGGGTTGGCTTTGCGTGAACCATCTGTTAAGAGTCTGCCTCTAGATATGACTTTTGGAGGTGATTTGACCAGTTGGTTTGCCCATAGCTTTGACCTGTTGGGCTGCAAGTTTGATTCTGCTTGTCCAAATGACCTAGACTTTAGTGATGATATGTTTTGGCAAGGAGGCTTGGTTTCGGGAGAATGGTATGATTTACCAAGGAACTATAGGATGGGCTTTGACTGGCTCGAGCCCTTTTTAATCAGCTTGAGGATGATAGACTCTGAGAGTAATAGCTCGACTTTGGTTTTGCCAATGAGACTAGGATTCAAGGGTTATGAGTCTTGAGAGACTTGAGATTTTGGTTCTACTAATGGGCTTGGCTCTTGGAAGATGAGATTTTACCAAGGCGATTTGGGTTTGAAGGGATGGTAGGTTGGATCTTTTGAAATGTGTTAGGGAGGTTGTATGATTTTGCTATCGTAGCATCATTTATGGAGAAAACAAACACAACTTATCTTATTGTCTGAGAGTAAAGAGACTCTTAGAGTGACGAGACTCTTGAGGAGACACTGGATTGATTTTGGACAACGACTTAGAAGACGTGCCCCTTGATTGATGATAAGAGCTATTTAGCTTTTTGAGCTAAAAGATTTGACAGACGACTTGAAGGATATACCTTAATGAATTATAAGGGCTACTTAGCTGCTTGAGCTAAGAGACGTGACGGATGATAGGAAAGATATGCCCCTAATGAATGATAAGGGCTACGCGACAGATGACATAAAAGATATGCCTTTACTGAATGATAAGGGCAACATGACAGATGACATGAAGGATATGCCCCTATTGAATGATAAGGGCAACGTGATAAATTATTAAAAGATGATATAGAGGACATGTTCATGACGGATTGCTAAAAGACGATATGGAAGATATGACCATGACGATTTAACATAAGGAGACTTGAAAGGCATGCCCATAGTGAGGGATCAGCCAGAGGATGATGACTTAGGAAGATATGCCCTTGATGTGGGATAAACACATAAGGAACATAATGATTGGACCAGGATGACTCTTTTTTTTTTTTAAGCTCTAACTTCTTCCTGACTTGCCCTTTCGGGTTTTCAACTCGACGAGCTTGCTCTAATTTCTTCCTAAGCCGCCCTTTCAGGTTTTCAACTTAGCGAGCTAATCAATGAATTTTGGCATTTAAAAAAAATTATTCCACCATGATTTGGGCTACTGCTTTCCTTCATCTTGGGGCTCTAACCTTTGTCTAGACCATTCCATTGAATTCTTGGTCTAGAGAGAAAACTTGTGAGAATATCAGGTCCTTTTTGAGATTGTTGCCCCTTGTTGAGGTCCAAAAGTGCAATGGGTAACTTAATTAGATGCCTTTTGCTTCGACTACTCCAACTGATGAGATCACCACTTGATGTTCTTTATTATCTCGACTATCCTTTGGTTGGGAGCTAGTGAAGTGATTGCTCATGCAGGCCCAAGTTTTGATTTGTCAAATCATGGTGGTAAAATGCAAATCCTTGCCAAAATCCATTGATTTCTTTTATTTATTCTTTTTTTTTTTTTTAGACATAACTACTTTAGACTAAATAAGAAAGATGGGAAAAGAGAAGTGCACGAAAAACATAAATATTTTATTACAGAATGAGAAGATAGTACAAAATACAAAAAGAATACAAAAAATGACAGACTCATACTCAAACTTAAACTTAGAGTTTGAACATAGACTCAGACTTGAATTTGGACTCGGACTCGGATTTGGACTCAATCTCAGACAAGTCATATCAGCTGAGCTTGGACTCCTCCATAACATGCTACTTATGCAAAGGTGAGGTGGGGTGAGATGGGATCTGGCTTCCACTTTGGTGAATATGCATAAATCATGGTGATGGATTTGGCTTGACAGGGAAGGTGGTATGTCGATCTTAGCCTTAAAGGTCATAGGGTTCAGATTCTTCATCACTATTCAGATAGGTGGTGGAGAATTCAGATTGAAATGATTCGCTTTGGATGCAATCTTCAACCCTTGATGCATTTGCAACCAAATCTTTGAAAGTTGGGTAGGTATTAGGTTAACAAGTGGGCTTGGTAAGCTGGAAGTAAGTTCTTGACAAGGATGTCCACTTGTTCTTGCTCGGTTGGTCTGTTAACCATTTGAGCAGCTTTGGCCCTCCATCTTGTCAGGAACATGGAGAATGACTCATTTGGAAGTTGTTTGGTGGTTTCCAAATCACTCCAAGTGACATCTACTTCAGTATTGTAATGATATTGTTTGACAAAAGCATGATAGATATCATCCTATGTTCTCTTTTAGCTCTTGTCCAATGAAAGAAACCATCTCTTAGCAGCACCAGTTAGGGATTACTGGAAGAACTGAGCAAGGAGCTCATTGCTAAGTCTCAAAGGTTTCATTATCCCCACATATATCTTCAAATGGGTCTTGGGGTAGAAGGTTCCACCAAATCTCTCCGGTTTAGGCATTTTGAATTTGGGTGGCAGTCTGGCATTAGGAAAGAGGGTTAGGGAGTTGACATCTACCTAGTCATCATGCCTTTTGAGGTTCTTAAGGGCCCTTTCCATGGCTTTAAGCTTCTCCATGAATGTTCTCAGGTCAAGGTGAGAGAAAGCTTCCTTCCTTTGAAAAGGATTCGCAGGAGAGGAAGTAGTAGATTAGGTAATGATGTCTGGAACCTCACTGGGTTGAGGAGTATTAGCAACAGCCTTTCCCTTGTCTGTAAGGTCAATGGTTGTTTTAGATGATGGCGTAGTGTTATCATAGGTTTGGTTCAGAACAAGATTGGGATTAGCCCGATTCAGATTTAGAGTAGTCTGATTCAAGGCTGGATTTGGACTAGCTTGGTTAAAGATGGTTTTGGCTAATCATAGTTCGAACTTCCTCAATGATAGATTTTCGTTGTTCCTCAATTTTGGACTTGTTGTGCATTAAGAGCGGAGGTAAGAATAGCTTGGAGACTTTCCTCTTGCTTTTTAAGGAGACTGGTGACAAGTGTAGTTAAGGCAGCTATATCAACCGAGTTAGCCATTGGTATCTTAAGGCAAAAATAGAGAAAAACCTAGTGAGTGGTGGGTGAGGATATAAAAAGATGATGGGAGTAGGGCTATACAAACTCTGAGGGAAAAGGATTCCCTATGGTGTTGTGGGCCAATTTTTTTTTTTTTTTTTTTTTGGGGCTTTTAAGTCCAATGGGCTAAAGGTATTGGACTTTGAAAGATGAGGTGCCAAACGCCTTAGGCTTAAGAGGGATAAGGTGCCAAAGATTTTGGGTTTAAGAGAAATAAGGTGCCAAAGGTTTTGGGTTTAAGAGAGATGGTGGGACAAATGTCTTGGGCTTAAGAGAGATAAAGTGCCAAAGATTTTAGGCTTAAAGTGATGGTAAGCCAAATATTTTGGTCTTTAAGGTAGATGAGGTTCCAAATGTTTTGGGCTTAAGGTGATTAGAGGTATATTTGGGCCAAAGGTTGTTGGGCTTTGGGGTAGCATATTGGGCCAAAGGTATCGAGCTTTGGAGATTTACCAAGGTTTTGGGGTTGGGATAGTATGTTGTGCCAAAGGTATTGGGCTTTGAGGATTTGCCAAGGTTTTGGGCTTAGGGGATTTCCCAAGGTTTTGGGCTTGGAATAGTATGTTGTGCCAAAGATATTGGGCTTTGAGGATTTGCCAAGGTTTTTGGGCTTATGGGTAATAGGTCCGTTTTGAAGGTAATAAGCCAAGAATGTTGGGCTTATGGGTGGTGCTTAGGTTAAAGGCTTAGGGGTGAGAGTGTTGACCCTTCATCAGTTCAAGGTATAACCTAGGTTTGAGATGAATGCATGTTGTTTTGTATATGATGGATGAATGATATGCATGGGAAAAAATATTTCATGGATATACAATTTGTACAAGGCTTTGATTATGGTACATACAACCTAAGGTCAGGTTTTTGGTTCATTACATGAAAAGGTAAAGGTGGCTTGAAATTGGGCACCCGTCACACTAGAGCAGCAATATACCTAACCACATGTGAGTCAAAGAGCCTCGCGTGAGTCCAACAGTACATGCTTACTCGTTACGTCACAGAGTGAATGATTTCACTATCGGTGAATAGACCCAAGGAGGGTTATCCACTCGATGTTATTTTCTATCCATTGTTTTCCTAAGAAATCTAGGTTGAAAGGCAATAAGCCTATGCAAGTGATGCATGAAAGCCACTTATGTATTAAAAGTGCCAAACTTTTGATTTAAACCAATTATTAGTCCTCTTATTTTTTTTCCTTTTATATTTAAAAAGAAGGTGGTCCCCAGTGGAGTTGCCAACTGTGAGGCCTCGCCCGAGTACCGATTTGATCCGCTAAGAGGGAATCGAAATGCTCATTTAGGTTTGTACTTAGGATGGAACATTTGGGTTCAGATTGATTGATTTTGAAAATTAATTTAGAGTCGCCACCTTACTTTATTTTTATTTGGGAAAATATAAGGTAAAAATCCATTTTGACTCCAATTATATCCCAAAGGAAAAAGATTACTAGCCTCGAAACCAAAGAAGATTCGAAGACTAGGTTTTACGTTCATTTTAATTAGTTTGGCAAGTTTAATACACAATGACTTAAAATTGGTTTCATGAATAGTTTATAATGCATGAACAATTATATAATGCATGAATCATTCAATAATAGAATAAAGTAAAGAAAGCATTAAAAGGCAAAATAAAGAAAGCATAAAAATAATTAAATTTACAATTCAAAATAAATTAGGGGATACTTCCTCTATCCCTTATGGGATTCTAGGGAAGTCACATCATTCCCCAAACTAAATTCTAATAAAAGTAACAAAACAAAAAAATAAAAGAAAACGCAAAATCTAAACTATGTGAAGAAGGTGAAAGAGAAGGGAAATTTATTTTAACTGGATTTGATGCTTTAGACAAGCATGCCGACGTATTCCTTCGAATGGGAATCAAAATCCGCGTAGTTCACCCTTTTTACAAAGGGGTTTGTTTAGTCTTAGCCTTTTATCATGTTTCAGTTCATTGATTAAAATGCGGGTTGATTAATTAATTAACTTAATTGATTATCAAGTTGAAGTAAATATTTCATACTTTAATTAACTAAAAACCTAGATAAATCAATTTAATTAATTAACTAAAAGCGAATTCCAAAAAGGGAAAAATAAATTAAATAAATAAAGAAAATGAAAAGAGAAAGGAAAAGAAGCTTACATTATGCTTGAGTGGCTTTGAGATGGCGGTGGGCTTGTCTTGGCTCGGAAAGTCGCAACCCAATCTTGTTTTTTAAGCAAGGAGCAATAGCAAAGCAAGAAATAAAAAAAAAAAAAAAAAAAAAAAGATACTTTAAGACTAGAATGCTCATTCTTTTCGGACAAAGCTTAAAGAGATGTTTGCTTTGAGATTAGGGGGGTGATCAAGCAAGCTCCAATTATGCCAAATGAGTTGGTGTGTCTCCTTTATATAGGGAGAGAGCTGGAGACAAATTTCACATTTTTTGATGTGGGATAGCGAAACGAGACTTGTGACCTCACGTGGCCATGTGGTCACCGCACTAGGCCCTGCGGTCATGGGCCCAGTTTCTGCTGGTTCGGCCTGTTTCAACCCGTTTCAGTTTTCAGGACTTGGAGTCTGTCTTCAAGGTTTAGTAAGGTACAAAAAAGTGTAATTTTAAGGGTTCACACATTGGTGTTACTTTGCCTTCCAGATTGATGCCTAGTCTACATCTGCCTATCTTAAGCTTATTATTGTAGTTGTCTGGTAGTAACTATTTTTTGGTTTTTCCATTTAACAGTAGCAGGCTTGAAACCAATATCCCATGTTACATCTGCTGACCTTGTTATTGTGGTTGGCTTGCTAATAACTCTTGAAGTTCCACTTATGTACTAAAATTGAATATACATAAATTAGTTCACATTTCATACACATTAAGCAAAATAGAAAATAAAATGTTTGTTCAATGCTTGCAATTAACTTACATAGAAAGTAATAACACCAGTGTCACTGTAATTTACACCATAACCCTTGCAAACTTTCTATCTTTTATACTGTATACCTATACCCCTCCCTCTCCCTTGTGCATTAACTAATAAAAATATTAAAAATCATCATTAAACACAAGCAGTAGCAACACAATTATATAAAAATTAATTCCAAATATAATTAATATACTTGGATTGCTATAATCTATACCTCTACCCCTTCCTCTCCCTATTGGCATACTATCAGCAGCAACATTGACTAATAACATCAATTCAAAATGAACATTAACTTACATTAATATATCAACATCACAATACACATTACTTAAACTAATATATATACAACCATGTAAGCAAATTCAACTAACTATATCACCCAAACAAAATATACATGGATAGCTATTTGTTGTACCTCTACCCCTCCCTCTCCCTCTTCCTCTACTAGCAGCAGTTTGAAGAACTAATATATACATGAACAAATAAAAATATAGTAAGTAAAGATTAAATTTTAAAAAAAATACCTTAAATTAGTAAATCAAATACCTGGATTAACATTGTGAGTACCCCTCCCTCTTCCTATTAAAGTATTACCAGCATTTTCATTAACTACAAATCATATATCCAAGTGACAATAATTGATCAGAATTTCATTACTATTATGTAAGTAAAAAATCATTTAAAATAACTGAAATGACATTTTAATTACCTCGGCCGCTGCCTCTCCCTCTTCCTCTTCCAGATTCTAATACATTTTGGACACTATTTGCAAGTGCAGCTGGATTGTGGCTACTTGCAGGTGCTGCAGCTGGATTTTGGCTACTTCTAGGTACAATTTGATTGTGGCTACTTGATGCTTGATTGTAAGTAGGTGTCTAACAATAAACAATATAATTATTAATCAAATTACAGTATTCTTATAAATATTAGCTATTATATTTAAAAATAAGAAAGCAAACAATATTAATACTTGAGTTTCTCTTGTTTTGTTTTGTTTACATTTTTTTTTTGTTGTGTCCAGTACACTTACATATGTTGCATGTCATTGAAATTCCTCTCCTTGACAATTTACCTATTTTTTTTCCCTTCATCTATATCTTTCTTTATATTCCTTTTGGGTCTCCCATGCATTTTTTTTTTTTCTCTTTTGGTGGCACAATAGGACCCTTTTCAAACTCACCCCATAAAGCCATACCCCTAATAGGTTGGATGGGATTGCAATATGCCTTCAAGTAAGTCTCTTTCCTATACCAATGTGCAACATAGTCATCAATATTCATACCGATATGATTCATTGCACATATTGCATATGCACATGGTATCCCCAGGGGCGGCTTAAGGCATAGGCTATTTAGGCCTATTGTGAACCCTTAATTTTGCTCCCCTAAGATACTGCCGCAGCTTGACACCTGCTAAATTTCGTGCGCTACGCAGAGTCGGTATAGCGGTCCCTCTAGCCAATTAGCGGGCATGGGTCAAGGGGGCAGCGCCCCTTGCGGGGGTAGGGAGGCAACGCCCCCTCGAAAAAATAAATTTCCATGCATAATATTACAAGGAGACTGACAATTTTCTGACCCCGACCGAACTTTTTGTACTAGACAGCACATTTCCAAAACTGATCGGATTTTCACCAAAATTGACTGCCAAAATGTCCGATAATTAATTTCGGACCCAACGACACTGACCGGCAATTTTTCAGACCTCAAAATACCCCAGAAACTGACCCAAAACCTTCGAAAACTTACCCGAAAAGCCCTGAAAGCCGAGCTGGAGACCAGAGCCTCACGAAGCCGCGCAAAGCCACGCGGCTTCCACGTGGCCTCTGCGCGGAGCCGCCCTTCTTCGCGGCTCCGTCACTTTTTTCGCATTTTCAAAAATGCCCCTCCTTTTTTTCTGCTTTTTTGTACCATTTTGGTCTTTTTTTACCCCCATTTTTCTTATAAATACCCCCTTTCCCTTCACTTCAATTCACACCTCAAGCTTTTGTTGATTTTTCCAATTGCTTTATCTCTCTCTCTCTCTCTCTATAATTAGTTTTTTACTCTCTCTCTAATTAATTAGTTAGTTAATTAAAAATTAATTTTAATTAACTAATTAATCTTTTTTTAAAAAATTTCACCCACTCTCAATTAATTAATTAATTAAAAATTAATTTTAATTAATTAATTAATTAATCCCTCTTTTAAAATTAAATTTTCACTCAAGCGGTTAATTAATCTTTTTAATTAATTAATTTTTTTAATTAATTAAAGTTTGAGTAATCAAATCACTTTTTTTTCAAAATCATCTCATTTTCTGAAACGGAACTCCACTCTGGAAAAATCACTCACCCTCCACCAATCAAAAATAAGGTATAATCTCTTACCCTCAATCAAACCTCAAATCAAACCAAATCAATCAAATCTGACCGATTTTTAAACTCCCTTTCCACCTCATAGTGGAACGAACTACGCGGGTTTTTATCCCCATTCAATGGGGTACGTAGGCAAGCTTGAAATCTAAATCTAAGTTTCAAATCCAAATCTCAATCAATCCCCTTTCCCCTTTTATTTTCCATGTAAAAATGTAAATTCATGCTTTCTATGTAAATTTTTAATTAATTTAATTAGTTAATTATTTTTTGGAGTAAAGGAGCGATTTTGTGATTTCCCTAATACCCATAAGGGTTAGAGGAAATACTTTCCTTTACTTATGGATGTTTAAATACTCGCTCTTTAAATACTTGCTCTTTATTTTTCCATCTGTCTCGTAAATATGCCATGCTCATGCATTATAAATTGTCATCATTATCCGTCATCCATGAAATCATTTTTCAAAAGTCAAATTAAATTTAAGTGCCAAATCGAGATTATTTAAACCAAAAACCTAATCCCCGAGCCCAAACTTGGTTCGAAGATTAGTGATTTTATCCTTGGGCAAATTAATCAAAAGATTAATAAATTGGAGTCAAATTAGGTTTTTCCTTAATTTTTTCATTT
>CATKHJ010218023.1:0-11032 GCA_949750685.1 Vernicia montana | reverse complement strand
GATCTTGGATCATTACCTTAGGATCTTTCTTTTTGGTGGTGACTTTCTCTTGATCAATCAGAAAAAGAAGAGAAGAAGAGAAATTTGAGAGAAAGAGTTTGAGAGAAAAGATGTGTTCTTGCTTTAGATAAAATAAGAAGATGAAGAAATGATAAAATGATTTTTTGTTTTGTTCTTCAAATCTAAGAGATGATGGCCAAATTCTTTTTAAGTCCTTCAATTCAAAACCATTTACAAGAAAGGTGACACATTATGACTAGGTTCAATGAACCATGTAAAACATAATAAACCAATTTTCTTACAATCACATTTCCAGCATAATAAATTACCATAATGGTCCATATACTATCTACTATTCACAATTCATGGCAAAGGCCAATCATCTTTTAATCACTATCAATGCTATCCATATTCATATTAATCACATATATTCATTCCTCATGGAATTTAATCACAAATTCAATGACTCACTTCTCATGCAATCACATTCAATTCATCTTTTTAATTCATCGAGCATTAAATTAAATCTATACTTGCGTAGAATGTTTCTTTAAGGTCTAGGGTATTACAGTTAAAATGAGTTGGAAAGGGGGGTTTATATAGGTAGAAGGTCTGGGGAAGGTTGGCACATTTTCCAATGTGGGAAAACTGATCTGAATTGCACAAACCGCACACAGGCCTCCTGGGACTGCACACGAGCCTTTCTGGACCGCACAACACCAAATATGACCACACAGACTAGTCTATAACCGTACAGAAGGGATTTGGGACTGCACACAGGTTGTGTGGAACCGCACAGCCCATGTACGGAACCGCATAGGTGTGAACCCTCAATTTTGCACCCTCATGATGCTATCGCAACTTGACACATACTGAATTTCAAACGCTCGCAGAGCCTAGATATCAATTTGGTTCCTCTTTTCGCATCTATTTATCCAACTCAGTCACATGCTCCACCCAAAAATGTTTAGGAATAATTACTTAAACATCACTGTGGTTCCTTTTGCCATCTTCCTTTTCGACCATAGCTCTCACCCCCAAACATGTTCAAGTACTGACCCAGACGTCACTTTGGTTCCTTATACCATTCCTCTTCAACTATGTCTCTCACCCAAATGTGTCCAAGTACTGACCTAGACATCACTTTGGTTCCTTATACTATCCTTTTTCAACCATTCTCTCACCCAAACATGTCCAAGCACTAACCTAGACATCACTTTGGTTCTTTGTACCATCCCTTCTTTTGGATTCACTATCATCATAATCGCCTTACAGACAAGACAATTCTGATGAGGGGGCAGCTGTGAACCCTCAATTTTGCACCCTCATGATGCTGCCGCAGCTTGACACATACTGAATTTCATATGTTACGCAGAGTCGGTACGGCAGTCCCGCTAGCCGGTTAGCAAGCAGGGGTCAAGGAGGCAGCACCCCAAGAGCAAAAATTGGCTTTCAGTTATCATACTACAACAATAATTAATTTTGGATACACTGCCACTAACCGGTAATTTTTTAGACTTTAGAATACTCCGAAAAATGACCCGGATATCCCAAAAACTCAGAACCCATTAACCAGCGCCACGTCAGCTGCCGCCGGGGCACAAAAATTCACCGTCGGCATTGCCGACACCTCGACCAATGTGCCCGTACCTGCACCTCAAAATTATCCTTTTGCCCCTCCTGCCCTGAAATTCCATTTTTACCCCTTTTTTAGCCCATTTTTCAGCCCATTTTTAGTCTTTTCACCCCACCTTCATTTCCTATAAATAACCCCTCCTCTATTTCATTTTCTACACACCTCAGGGATTGTGATTGCTATCTACTTGCTTCTTCTCTCTCTCTCTCTAATTAGTTTTCTCACTTATCAATTAGTTAATTAATTAAAAATCAATTTTAATTAATTTTTCAATTAGTTTTAATCTCAATTAGTTAATTAATTAAAAATTAATTTTAATTAATTAATTAATTTTTTAATTAGTTTCCACCCACTCTTAATGGATGATTTCACTATCGGCGAATAGACCTAAGGAGGGTTACCCACTCGATGTTACTTTCTATCCATTATTTTTCCTAGGAAACTAGGGTTTCAGACAAGGAGTCCATATGTAGTGATGCATGAAAAAGTTATTTTCCACTGAAGCCAAACTTTGTATTTTACCAAAAGTAATCCACTTTTATCTTTTATTTGAAAAAGATTTAATCTCCCCAGTAGAGTCGCTATATGTGAGGCCTCGCCTGAGCACCGGTCTAATCTGCTAAAGGAATCGAAATGCTTTTCGGGAGAATCTCCACAATTGGAACCCGCTATGAGTTTTGGAAATTGGATTTTTTATTTTGGCATTGTAAAGGGAGTCACCACTTTAATTTTATTTATTTTAATTGGAAAAATTAAAGGAAAACCCAATTTAAATTGACTCCAAAATATTTATCTTATCCCACTAGAAAAGTACTAAACCAGGAGTGACCAAAGAGGGCCTGAGGATCAAGTTTTGGTAATAAACAATAAATTTCTTTAGTTTGACTAGAAGTGCAAAATAACTTTATCAAAGGTGATTTTTTGTGTATGCATGAACATGGATTAAGATGATGAATGAAACAATTATAAATAATGCAAATATTATATGAATGACGGTTATGAAAGAAATAGACATAAAACAAAATAAGATAAGAGGATATTTCCTCTAGCCCTTATGGGTACTAGAAAAAGTACATATTCCTCAATTAATTTAATAAAGAAAATTCATAAAAGACATATAAACAATAAAAGAAAGATAAATGAAATATGAAAGGGGAAAATATTATTTAAAATATTTTGGAGTTGATGCCTTAAAGATTGGCATGCCTGCGTTTCCCGTTAAATGGGAATCAAACCCTAAGTAGTTCTTCCTTCTTGCGGAGGAGGGGTTTTGACAAAAGTTGATTTGGTTTATTAATTTAATTCAGATTTTAATAATAAATTTTAGACCTTTTTAGTTTTAGACCTAAATAAGGTGTAATAAGATGACAAATTCTAATTATGAATTTAGAATTTTAAAAGGAAAGAGAGGAAGGGAATTATACCTTTGCTTTTCTCGGCTTTCTTACGAATGGGGCGAGCTTGACTCTGGATCTGAGCTCCACCTTGGATCGGGAATTCCAAAATTATAATTCAAGATAATAATAACTTTAAAGTAAAATAACTTTGGTAGGTGATGGATTTTGATATGGAAAAGTGATTTTTGTGTATTGAAATCAACAGAGTTTTTAGTTATAAATCAGTCTAATTTTGGTTTTTAGTTTTTCCAGTCCCTTTTCTGAAGGAGGTAATGCAGTATTTATAGGGAAAGGGACGCTCATACGGTGCTGCTTGCCACATGCGGGCAGGCTTTGGCTTGATTTGGCCCACCCCCCGGTCTGACCTGATTCCACTCCTTTTTGGTACATTTTGGCCCGATTCTGATCTGATTTGGGCCCAATTTGATTCTATAGGTTTGTAATGGAAAAGCAATCATATAGAGTTGCAATTTTGAGGGTTCACACATCCTTCTAATCAAGAAGTTGTTCAATCATCTTGAGATGACTAACGCATCATTGTGAGGGATGATCATTATCCTTTTATCCTCATCGAAAAAACTGATCGAACTGAACGTCTTACTGGACGATCTCTGTGCATTGACTGCATAGACATCTCTCACGGTAAGTTTTCTTTTGGTAGAGCTATCAACCTTGAACTTCCTCCGAGAATCATATTAATTTCCCCAGTTGCCTCCCTTCTTTGTTTTTTCTGTTTGGTTTCTTAGGGTTCTGTTCTTTCACGAGATCTTCCTTGTTGTTCCTTTGCTTTGTCTCGGTGGACGAACCGCCTTATGTCGGTCACACCTTTTTGAATTAATTTTTTAATCTCCTCTTTTAGATGCCAGTATTCATTTGTATCATGGCCTTTGTCATTATGGAAATCACAATATTTCTTATTATCCCTTCTTCCTACTAAAAAGCTGCTCATCTTCTGAGGCCATTGTACCTTCTCGCCATTGTCCTTGATCCACATTAACAAACGTGATCTATTCACATTTAGGGGGTGAACTATTTGCTTCTCCCTTCTGATCTTTCTTGTCTGTCCCCTCGTCTATTTCCTCCTTCATGGTTTCTACCGAGCCGGTATTGGCGATCTCCCTATTGACTTCCTTGCCCTCTTGATGGGTTTCCTTCCTTTTTATGCCTCTAATCAAAATCTCTCATTTCATCATCAATTTAGATATGAGTTTCAGCTATCGCCATAAGGGCTGAGATAGTTTGAGGAGGGTTAGACAACAGCTCCTTTCTTAGATCATGATTTGAAGTCCTGCGGAGCATCGTTGTATAGGCGATATCTTTATTTAGGTTTTCAATTTGGATCGCCTCCTTATTGAAGCGTTCCACATATTTTCTCAAGCTTTTCCCTTCTCTCTAGATGATGGTTAGTAGATCAGTTGATAACTTTTTAGGGGTAATAGAAGCAATGAACCGAGCTTGAAAAAGGGTGAAGAGTTGGGCAAATGATGTGACAGATTTTGGGGGTAAGGTCTGATACCAGTCTTGAGCTAGTCCTTTTAGTGTAGCAGGGAAAAGTTTACATAGAACATGATCTAGGTGAGTTTGGGCATTAATCATGGTTCGAAATTTATGGATATGGCTTTTAGGGTAGGTAGTTCCCTCGTAGGATTCCATATAAGAGGGGAATCTGAATTTTCAGGGATAATTTGCCATAATAATGCTATCACAGAGGGGCGAATATTTTCGTAGGGCAAAGCCCATTTCATTTACCTTAACCCCTATCTTTGTCATGACTTCCTAAACCTTTTTCTCTAATTTTTTTGGGTCCTCTTCTTGTTCTCCTTCAAACTAGGGTTCGGGAACTACGTCTTCTTGGTTTGTTTGAGTGACTCCATTTAAAGGATCTAATTGATCTACTGCTGCTGCTGGGGTCCCTGTTTGGGATTGTTGAGTTATAGCTTGCTTTAGTTCTTTTAACTGAGCAGTGAAGTCTGTAAAAGCTGCAAAAAGACTTTGCATGGTGGCTTGCACGACAATTGGGTCGTTTGGGTTTATAGGAGCATTAAGGTTTACAAGGGCATCAAGGTTTATAGAGGCATTAAGGTTGGGTAAGGCAGGATCGCCCTGATGGTCGGCCTGGGGATCCTCTCCATTGTTAGGAAGATCAGTAATAAGTTAAGGCCTAAGCCATTGCTATCGAACTCTGGATCCATAGATTTGTTAAAAAAAATAATAGATTGAATATCTACAGTGGTATTCCACGCTCACTGCACCAATTGATGTGCTCAAAAAGTGTTACGATCTCTAGCACACGCATAGGCGATCTTTTGTACCTATAAAATAGGAAGTTAGAGGGTCCAGGCAATGTGCCTAGGGAGCCACTCTAATGCTTAAGTCAGAAAAGTAGGAGATTAGTAAGATTTCAATCACTGAGAGGTATGTTGAATTGCATTACCCGATTAATGGAGAAAGGGACACTATTTATAGAGGAGTGCCTATGGTGTTGAATCCTTTTTGGAGACAGATCATTCTCTTTCAGTATTGTACCCGGAGATGGATTCAAGTTTTAGAGTCGGATATGGATCATTTGGGTGAGCTAGGGCGACCAGTTTAGATTGGTATGTAACAAGACTAGTATTGCTTTCTTTCTTTCTTTGTTTTTAAACTAATATTCAATAGACCTGATCATCCATGGCTGGCCCGGGTCGAGTTTCGTGGCACTAAATATTTTTATATTAAATCTAAGCTCTGTCCGGCTTAATTGATTGGATTAAAAACTTTGCTTAGATTCAGATTCATTTAAAATATATATTTTTATGCCTCAACTAACTCAATCCACACTCTAATAAATTTTTCCTTAAACAAAAAAAAGTTGACAAATTATAAAGAAAATAAAATCCACATATTAAATTCAAATTTTAGTGAAAAATATTTTAAAATATAAATATATTTTAACATGATTTGATAAAATTATTTAAGTGTTGTATTAGTTAAACTAGAGTTGAAAATGTATATGTACATATGTATATGTACATATACATATATATGTACATATATATATATATATATATGTATATGTACATATATATATACATTTATATGTATGTACATATATATATATGTATATATATATGTACATATACATATATATATATGTACATATATGTACATGAGTACACACACTTGGATACGAGAAAAAATAAAAAAAAATTAAAATGAATAAATAAGACAAATTTTTTCGCTTGCTCCCAATTAAAAGTCTAAAAAATAACAATTATATTTAAATTATAATTCTGACTATAGTTAAATAAGTTTTAAAGTGAAAACTAATAGAGGTATATTTATAAATTGTGATCTTATGAGTCAAAAGGGAAAATTTTTAAAGTGAAAATTAAAATTAATGATGTGAGTGGAATGAAATTTGATATCTCACTTTGTGTAAGCCGAACTAGTTAAACCTGCAAAAAAAGAAATTAGAGGGTCCAGGTGATGTGCATGGGAGGACTTCGATGCTTAAGTTAGAATATGTTTTAGTTGGAGAATACATTGCTTAAAGTGTTAAAAAAAAAACATCCCCTGTACAAGGAGGCATATATAGTGAATGTCTTGGAAAACAAGTCTCTATAAAATAGGACCATTATGTGTCCAAGTAGTGGGATAATGGTCTCCTACTTTTTAGGAGGTGGAGAACGTGGTAGGAGGCTACAATTGAAGTCATGGATCATCTTTAGCTAGATCTGGCGATCTACCTGGATGATCTATAGATCTACATGGATGATCTGTATTTGGGCGATCTATCCAGGATGATTTATATTTGGCCGATTTGGTGTATGGGTGAGCTATCCTGGATGATCTATATTTGGACGATCTGGTGTTTGGGAATATTATCATGGATGATCTATATTTGGCCGATCTGGTGTCTGGGCGAGCTATTCTAGATGATCTATATTTGGGTGATCTGGTGTCTAGGCAAACTATCCTGGATGATCTATATTTGGGAAATCTGTTGTTTGGGAAAACTATCATGGATGATGTATATTTGGGCGATCTAGTGTCTGGGTGAGTTTGTAGCTCGCTTGGGGTGATCTGTATTGATATGCATCAATTAACAAATGTATATTTGTAAATTGTAATCTTATGGGGCAAAGGGAAACAATTCAGTGAGGTAAAGAGGAACAATTCAGTGGGACAAACATAAAATCACTACTAAATTATTGATGTGCTCAGAAAAAATTTTGATTTCTAGCACACGTATAGGCGATCTTCTGCACCTGCAAGACAACAAGTTAGAGGGTTCAGGCAATGTGCCTGAGGGGGCCACTCTGATGCTTAAGTTAGAAAAGATGGGGATTAATAAGCTTTTAACCACTGAAAGGTATTTAGATTTGCATTACACGTTTAATGGAGAGAATGACCCTATTTATAATGGAATTCCCAAGATGTAGAATTCTTCTTAGAGTCGGATTACCTTTTCTCAGCATTATACCTGGAGATAGTCTTCTAATTGGAATAGGATATGAACTACAAGGGCGAGCTAATAATTAATTTAGATAAGTACGTAACATATGTCCCCCCACTAGTTTCTGAGTTAAAGGCTAGGATTAGTTCTGCTTCCTAGAGATCTTATAATAGGGCGATCCATGAAAGAGAAGATATTTGTTGATGGTTTGGTTCCCTATGTAAGCATTTATGGCGCTGTTTCTGTCACTTCGCAATAATTTTGTTTTTTGAAGAGAGAGTCGTACATATACCTTTATGCCATGTGTCAAACTGAAAAGGTTTCCTAAACCCTTTGATTTCTGCACAATGTCCTATAAGTAGGGTTTTATGATTTTCTTTTTAATTTTTACCTTTTCTTGTGCTGTCGTCAGTGTCCATTTCCTTATTCTTCTTCTTTCTTCTTCATAATTTTTCAATCTGCGATTTTTCTTTTTTCTGCAATTTTCTTTTGATTCTCTTTCCTCCTTAGAGATCTTTCAAGTTTTCTGGTGACTCCTTAGTCATTTGCATAGTTTAGTACACCATTCTCTTTCTTCCTACCATTTCTAGTAAGTACCCCTTCCTTTACTTTTGATACTCTTTGTTGTTGTGTTTTTTTTTTTAAATGAGTCATCTTGAGGACAGCCAGAATGATCACCTTTCTAGTGATCATTATGATAGTGAGGATACTATTTTTGAGCGGTCTCGTTCTCCTTTAGTTGATACTGTATATATACACTAACCTCCCCAAACCAAACCCAAATCTCTGACTGTTACTAACCAATTTGGTGGTTCTACCATAATCATATATGTCGATCCTTTGAAACATCAACCCAAGGTTCCTGAACCTAAAAATGGGGTTAATATCCCTTGTGAGTTGACAACAAGTCGCCTTTCAGAAATTAGGGCTTTATATGATATTCCAGATGTCTATAAGTTTCGTTTACCCGAACTTGGGACGTTCGTCAATCAGAAATTTGGCGATCTAGATAGGATGATATATTTAGAGGATCTAGAATTTGGGCATAGATTCCCTCTTCCTTGTTTATATACTGATGTTCTTCGGGACTACAATATCCTAATCTATCAGTTTCATCCCAAATCCTGGAAAATACTGGTCGGACTTAGGATCTTAGGGGAGATCCATGGCTTTAACATCAACAATAGGGAGGTAAGGGAGATATATCGCCTTGTGGAAAGGAAGGGTTCGACCACTTTAACTTCCAAAGTGATAGAAAAATATTTACCTTACCCTCTTATTTAAAAAACTGGAAGCAAAAATTCTTTATCATCTTCCATGAGCAAGGATGGGGTGATCATCCCAAAACTTAGGTGGTTAGCCCGAAGATAACTCCTCCATGCGGTCTTTGATATTTGACTCCTTAGGAGGAAAGACATATAGGGACCCTTTCAAAGCTAGATCCTATACTTGGCACCGGTCTGATTTATGATCACTTCTTTGGAGATTCTTTTGGTCCGAAGAAGAAATCGAGATCTAAAACTTCTAATAACGCTTTTGTTGGTATTACCTATTTCACCGATCTCTTTATCTTCTTTAATTTTATGATATTTTAACTCATATGTTTATTATTTTTTGTAGATATGAAATCTTTAGTTCAGCGGATGAAAGAGAAAAAGCTCGCCAAGTCTGCTTCAATAGACAAATCTTATATGGAAAAAAAGACTATTTCTCCTCCCCCGCCTCCTCTTGTAATAATCGATCCTCCAGTTCCTTCAGTTTCTACTGGAGCTTCAAAGAGAGATCCTCCTGAGGGTCCAGCCGGGTGATCTATGAAGCGACTTCGCCTGGCTGTGGATGAGATCAGTCTGGACAAACTGACAATGTTCGTCCGATCTATTGAAGAAAAATATGGCGAAGAGGCTTCTGTCTGTGACCCCTCCGTGGCTATCGATATAATGCTGGTGATCCATCTTTCAGTGAATAGAAAACATATGGCCGAATTTACAAATGCCCAGCTTGCTGGATCTGCCTATGGGTATATCTTTGAGATGTGTGACTATTCATCTTTGCATCAGTTCTTCTGATTATTTTGTTGAACAATGTTTCTCTCTTTCTTTTTATTATTATTATTCTATATTTTTGTAGGCCGCGAACGTTATTTTTGAACTTCACCAATAGATACGGTCTCAAAAGGATGAACTCAGATCGGAGTGGGCTCGTCCTAGGGAGAAGCTGGAGAAGGATCACACTTCAAAGATTGCCCAAAACCAAGCTTCTCTTGACGCAGAGAAGGAGAAGAATAAGGATATGGAGACTAAACTTATAGGGCAGATCTCTTTCTTGTGCTCGAAACTTGATGTGAGCCAGCAAGAGGTTCGTCAACTTAAAGAGGAGGCGGAGAAGGAGAAGCTTGCAAAGAAGAAGTATGAAGAGGCGATGATAAATAAATTTCTTTCTTATCAAGAGAATGTGTTCGTTGCCATTAAAAATAAGTATCCTGAGCAAGATTTCAATTTTGTGGAGGAGATTTATCCGAAAGAGGAAGAAGATTTTATGATTCCACCTCCTACTACTGGTGAGCCTCTTCCCCTAACAGCTGCTGACTATAATATTGAAACTATGGACGAAAGAACTGATGTATAATATATTTATATTTTTGTAATTTTATCTTTTTAATGAGAACTTTCATTTTATTCTTCATTTTATTTAGCGAATCTTTTCTTTGTTCTTTGGTATCTACTTCATTTTTTATTTTTTATAGGAGATCTTTGGGCAAACGTGTAGTTCTCCTGTCCCCTGGCAATTTTTTTCTTATAGGGAATCTTAGGCGACCACTTAGTTCGCCTATCCCGTGGTGATTTTCCTTTTTATAGGGAATCTTGGGCGAACACATAGTTCACCTATCCCATGGCAATTTTCTTCTTTATAGGGTATCTTGGGTGAACACGTAGTTCGCCAATCCATTGCCAAACAAGGGATTTTTTCTCTTTATAGAGAATCTTAGGCGAATACATAGTTCGCCTATCCCTTAGAGATTTTTTCTTTCATAGGAAATCTTGGGCGAACATGTAGTTCTTTGGAGACTTGGTGGTGTGCTTGCCTCGGATGGCGGGGAACTTACCTTGGATGGCGAGGAGAGGGTCTGTTAGAGTATATGCCCTAGAGCAGTGTATATTATTATGTAAATGTAAAACAACATTAAAATATGGCAATAAATATATGTTTATATAAAACAATTGTTCCATTGTATTAAATGTATATTTATAGTCCATTAGTATTTTGTGAGAGGATCTATTCTCAAGTGTTGAGAATATGGATGACAGATCGTTCTTAAACAAATACTTCAAAATGTTCATGGTCATAAGAATAATGACTGGGCATCATTAATTTCGGAGAGACCATCACCTCTATTTATATTCTATAATTAGTATGTGATACTTATGATTATAGAGGTAGTGAGCATCATGCTACTTGACAAAAGTTATCGATATAAATATGTGGATATTCATATGATGAATGATTGAACTGTGACGTTAGATGATGATAGCATGGAGTTTTATTGCTAGTCAATAAATCATC
>CATKHJ010217986.1:0-10727 GCA_949750685.1 Vernicia montana | reverse complement strand
CTGCTACGTTTTCCAGGATCCTCAGTTGATTCTTGGTGAACAATTTCTCTACCCATGTCTCTCAGTAATTGATGCATCATTATCTCCTTGTGTTCATTGATTGTAATTAGACACCTATCAAAAAGATTCTGAAGCCCAACTGCAGTGTAGAAACCACAATCATCCAGTATTTTCACTATATAATCTTTATCCTTTCCCACAAAAAAGCAAGCTATGTCTAGGAATAAATTTTTATCATGATCATCTTGAAGAGAATCATAACTTATTTTGAGAATCTTTTGAATTTTCCCAACAGGAATTGCCTCTAACTTTCTTAATTCACTTTCCCATATTTCTACACTTTTTCCACGAAGTGAAGAGCCCAAAACCTGAAGAGCCAATGGTAGTCCACTGCAGTAGTTTACTACCCTTTTAGAGAGCTTCGCAAAACCTTCAGGAGGATGATGTTGGCCAAATGAATGCCAGCTAAAGAGCTGACGTGATGAATCATTATCCAATTCGACAATTTTAAGCATCAAGCAACCTTCATAATTAACATTAAGGAAACTTGCATATCTAGTTGTTATGATGATTTTACTTCCTGGGGACAACCATTTCTGCATTCCAATAATAGCATTGAATTGATCAATTTGATCCACATCATCAAGAACAATAAGAACTTTCCGACAACATATAGCTTCCTTGACCTTAATGATCCCTTCATCTACATTATATACCTTGTTTGGTTTCTCTTTTAGGATGTCTGAAAGGAGTTGTCTTTGTATGTGAAGCAGACCTTTGGATTGCTCAGCTGTTTCTCTGATGTTTGCAAGAAAGCTTCTACCTTCAAAATTGTCATAGTTCAGGTTATAGACAGTCTTTGCTATGGTTGTCTTGCCAACCCCTCCAACTCCATAAATTATCATTACCCTTAAATTGTTTGTCTCATCTTTTAACCACAGATTAATTCTTACAACATCAAAATCTATTCCAACTAAGTAGGAAGACACATACAAAATCTTGCGATTCAGTTTAGTCCTAACCTCTTTGACAATATTTCGAATGAATTGGGCCTCATATCTACAAGTCAAAAGTCATAACATGAAGCACAAGGAAATAAGCAAATCTATATACACACGGTATTTTCTATGGTTATCTTATTTTTAATAAAGTAAATTTATTTTATTTTACTTTATGAAAAAAATCATTTTTTTTTATGAAAAATCACAAATTTTTTTATATTTTTCATAAATTAAATTATTTTTTCGTAATTCTTTTTAATTGCGAAAAAAGTTTTAATTTTACGAAAATATGACTTATTTTGTACAAAATAATAATTTTACGAAAAAGTTCATAAATTAATAACAAAATAATTTCATTAATTAACTTTATGAAATTAACGAAATGAAGTATAAAAATAATTTTGATAATTAATTTTACGAAATTAACGAAATAATTTCATTAATTAACTTTATGAAATTAACAAAATAATTTCATTAATTAATTTTACTAAATGAATAAGATTAACTTTATGAAATTAACGAAATGAAATAAAATTAATGAAATTATTTTTCATTTTCGTTAATTTAGGAACTTATTTTTAAAGTTATTATTTTGCACAAAATAAGTTATATTTTTATAAAATTAATTTTTTTCGCAATTAAGAAGAATTACGAAAAAATATAAGAGAATTGTGATTTTTCATAAGAGAACTATTTTTTTCATAATTACGAAATTATTTTTCTTTTTTTTGTTAATTTATGAATTTTTCGTGAAGTTATTGTTTTATACAAAATAAATCATATTTTCGTAAAATTAAATTTTTTTGCAACTAAGAAGAATTGCGAACAAATATAAGAAGATTGTGATTTTTTGTAAGAGAATCATTTTTTTCGTAATTACGAAATTATTTTTCTTTTTTGTTAATTTAGGAACTTTTTCATAAAATTATTATTTTACACAAAATAAGTTATATTTTCGTAAAATTAAAACTTTTTTCCCAATTAAGAAAAATTACGAAAAAATAATTTAATTTACGAAAAAAAATATAAGAAGATTGTAATTTTTCGTAGAAGAGCCATATTTTTTATAATGATTAATAAAACAAAGTAAATTTACTTTATTAAAAACAAAGTAACCATAGAAAATACCATGAAGCAAAGGAAATAAGCACATATTTTCAAGCCAATACAAATAGAATAAAGTAAATATAATCAAATAAGAAAAGGAAAGATTATTGAAGCCAATCAAACACTAGATTTGGCAGATGGCCTCACAATAGATAATACAACTTATTTCATCTCAGTTACTAATTTAATTAGTCAGTTTTTAAAGTTGTTGGTTGGTTACTCTCTAGTCCATTTAGTTGGTTACTTAGCAGCTTCTAGTTGAAGCTAAGCTCTTGTATATATTTGGTTCTTTCTTCTGTAGCTCATGTACGAAATTCATAATTCAATAATACAAGTATACTATTCTATGAAAGTAGACAAAACAAGAAATGAATGACAAAAGATAGGAAAAAGAAATCAAATGAACAAAAATTAAACAATTTCGATCTATTTTCAATGTCTCCCTTTTCTTTTTTCCATCTTTAGCTTTTGAAGTATTTTGCTATTTCTCAATTCCCATATACTTATTAGATATATGTATATTGTTAGATTACATGATGAACAGATAAATTGTATTAATGAATTATGTCAAATGTACAAGAATTTCTAGGATTATATAAGATTACAAAACTACTATTTGAACGTGATTACAAGCATAATTATCTGGAAACCATGTGGAGAGGTGCTAGCTGTGTTGGCAGAGAATTCTTGGACGGTGCACATAGAGAAGTCTTGGATGGTGCACATGGAGACATAATTATGGACTTTGGAGAGGAGGCTTATTCATACTAACACCCTCCCTCAAACTCAAGGTGGTATCGTAGATGCCAGCTTGAGTTTGCTCAGTAGATTTGAAAAACGAGTTGAAGTAGAAAACAAAATACATAAAAAAAAAAAAAAAGCTAGTTTAAACAGACTGAAAACAGAAAATAAAGACATAAACTGATAAGCGTAGTATAACTGGAAAACAAATTTGAAAAATTCCTTGAAGACAAAAGACAGAATATCTAATTCCTCTATTTTAAAGAGTATGGAGCTAAAAAACATAACCAGAGTCAGAATCTGGTAACATAGACTAAAAACTAGTGACAGAGTCGAAATCTAGTAAAACAGATCAGATTTTGACATGTGGCGAAACACATGAAAACAGGAGGAGCCATATTAATGGAGAAGCACAGACAAAATATGTGGCGGAACATGTGAAGACAAGAGATTTGGCTTTAAAACAGATGTCATAAATGGCTTTAGAAGGCCAAAAAAAAAATACAGCCCAAAAGAGGAGATAAATTCAAAAACTGGTAAAGTAGATACCAAAAATGGATTCAGAAGGGCAAATATGGATTCAAAAGGCCCAAAACAGAAGATTGAGTCACAAAATGACAAAATAGAGACCAAAAATATATTTAGAGGGTCCAAAAATTTCAGGAACCAATCTTGGTTCATATAGAAAAATATAGATAGGGACAGAATTTTGCAAAATAAACTGCAAAATTTATTTCAGAAGGTCTAAAAACCTTGGGAACCAATCTTGGTTCATTCGGAACCGGTTGGAAATGGGTTGAACCGGGAGGCCACAAAAACATAAACAATTGAGGTAGGGTTGAGAACAGATAAGCAGAAGCAGAATTTTGCAAAACAAACTGCAAAATTAAATTCAGAAGATCTAAAAACCTTGAGAACCGGTCTGATTTTGTTGAAAATCAGTATAAAAATCACTAAACAGATTGGTCAAAGTAGTTGGATCAAATCAAATTAAATTGGTCGGACCAAGGCTTGAATTGGGTCAGTTGATCTGCTACGGACCTGATGAATAGTACCGTATGAACAATACCTTGCTACAGTGATTGAGTTAAAATAGTAACCGGTTGGAACAGTAACTGAATTAGAATGGTGACCATCATCAGAAATTTATGTGATTACTGTTTTACTATTCACTGAATTTCTGATTTTACACCAGTTTTCAAAACGAATTGCACCAAAATTCTTCTTATGGCGAGGGCTTTCAGATGATGTGGTCAAATTAAATTTTGAACGTGTGCATGGAAAGTTTATAGGAGGAACACTTACTCTGTCTCAAAAAAAAAATTAGAACAAAAATGGGGAAACTGAAAAACAATGGATTTTCTGGGTTTTGTGTTTTGCAGAGGTTGAGTTTCTGACTTTTATTGAGCTCTTAGGCTCTGTTACCATGTTAAATTACATAATGAACAGATAAATTGTATTAAATGAATTATGTCAAATGTACAAGAATTGCTAGGATTATATAGGATTACAAAGCTATTATTTGAATGTGATTACAGGCATAATTTTCTGGAAACCATGTAGAGAGGTACTAGTTGTGTTGACAGAAAAGTCTTGGACGGTGCACATAGAGAAGTCTTGGATGGTGCACATGAAGACATAATTATGACTTTGGAGAGGAGCCTTATTCATACTAACATATATAAAATCACACAATAACTACTTAGTATCATTATGAATCAAACTCAAACTGAATTTAAGGGCCTTAGAGTTTTAAAACAAGCACTCTCTGAAGCATAGTTAAAGGAAAATATTCAAGGGAATTAGGAAAATACCTATCCTGCAAAACAAATCCTCCCAAACTAGCAACTTCTCTAAGAGCTGCCCTCCACCCTGTTCATCTCCTCCTTGAAGCATTGTTCATGAATAGCAAAAACTGTTGAGTGGGTCCCTCCAATATAGAGGGCCCACCTACAACAAAGAAAAGAAAAAAAAAAGGAAAGGGGAGAAAGAAAAAAAAAGGTGCTAAAAGGATTGTCAAAAAGCACCAAATTTCGGTGCTAAATTCTTTTGAATATTGAGCAAGCCAATTCCAAATGGAATTGGCTTGCTCCTGGTAGGTGTGCATGAATAGGCAAACTCATGCAACAAATGAAAAACACAGAAAACATAAAAAATAAAAGAGAGAGTTTCGTGTGAGTGAGAGGGTTTTGATAATTTTTGTCCGTCCAAAAATTATCCTACATTTCTTTAATCTTTATTCACTGTGAGAAATAATATACTGGGTTATTGGGTGTTGTGTAAGAGAGAGTTTATAATTTTGTCCGTCCAAAAATTATACCGTGTAATTATAAGAATTATAGTGAATTATCCCTTGTGGATCGTGGATGTAGGTTTATTAAGAAACTGAATCACGTAAAATTCTTATTGTTTTTATGTGTCCTTTTTTTAATTTCTGCTTCTGCTGTGCGTGTGAAATATCCTATAAAATTTCTCAATAAGTGGTATCAGAGCTTTTGGTTCTTATTTTGGGGTAGAGAGAAATTTTATTGGGATTAAAGTGGGACTGCTGTTCAGGGCAGAATCATATTTTGAGAAAAGAAATATACTGCGAGGAAGAGAAAAATACGATGAATTTTTTTGTGCAATCTATTTCGAGAATGGTGTAAAATCAAAAATTAAGTAAATAGTAACCAAGCAAAAATTTGTTTTTGCATGTTACTATTACAGTAACAGTAAGTAATAATAACTACAGTAACAAAAAACTGTAGCAGAGTATGGTATTGTTCAAAGGTACTATAGCATGGTACAGTTACTGTAGCGGGGGTACAGTTACTGTTCATACAGTACGATTCATACGGTACTGTAGTAGAGGTACTATTCATAGAGATCTGGAAAAAAAATGGAGTTTTTCATATAAAATGGATAGTGCATTTAAATATTCAACCCCTTTGTTTGATGGAAATGGTAATTTTACTCTACGATAGAGTACTATTCAGGACCTTCTGATGTAACAAGGTCTTGATTCGGCTTTGAATGAAGAAAAGCCAATGAGTATAAATGAGAGCGAATGGAAGACTATCTAGAGGAAGGCGGTGAGCACCATCCGATTAGCACTTGCCCCATAAATAAAATTTGAAGTGATTAAGGAGACGTCACTAAAGAAGTTGTGGGATAAATTGGAGGAGATCTATGCATCAAAGTCATTGACTAACTAGTTGTTCATGAAAATGGAGATGTATTCGCTCAAGATGAAGGAAGGAGGAAACCTCCATGATCACATCAATAAATTTAATCAACTAGTGTGCCAGCTGTTGAATGCTGGTGAAAAAGTTAAAGATGAGGAGCAGGCGTTACTGTTGCTTGCGTCATTGCCCAAATCTTACAAACCGTTGGTGCAAACAGTGTGTGCTCGAAAAACCACATTGAAATTGATTGAGGTTATAACGGTGTTAAGAGAAAATGAGAGGATGATGAGGGGTGAGAGCACTTCAACTGAAAGTGAGGGCATAACACTAGTTGAAAGAAGTGAGAGAGGGAGGAATCAAAATAAAAGGAGAGGTGATCAAAGGAATAGATCAAAATCTCGGCTGAGAGATTATAGCAATATGGAGAGCTATTATTATGGGGAGACTAGTCACATACAACATCGCTGCCCGAAGCTTAAAGAAGACTTGAAGAGTCTTAAACAGCTGCAAGAAAAGATGAAGGGTAAGCTAAAAATTGATGATGGTGATTCCTCAAATACAGTCAAAACCAGTGATGAGTCTGATGATGAATTCCACATAGTACAAGGTGAAGATGCTAGTAGTTGCTCTAGTGAGAGCAATTCTACTGGGTGATGGATTCTACTTCTAATGTGCACATTTGCAGAGATCGAGCTATGTTTGATACTTTATATACTGATGGAGAATTTGGCTATATCAATATGGGAAACAAATTAAAGCTGAAGGTTGAAAGCTTTGGGAGAGTTCACTTGAAAGTCAACAATGGTGCTGTCAAAAATATTTTCAATGTGAAATTTGTACCTGCTGCAGGAGCAAACATAATTTCGCTAAGAGAGCTAGCGTCGCATGGGTATAAATATGTTGGTATTGGAAAAACATGTAAAGTATATAGAGGAGGTAGCTTGGTAATACAGGGTAAGAAGAAAAGGAAAAATATTTGTTATTTGGATGGTCATTCCCTTTTGCAGACAGAAAGCAGTAAAGTGAAGAAAATCGAGAAAAATACAAAGAGAGTTCGATTTTCTAATAAGGTGGAGATATGTGAAATTTTGAAGCAAAGTGTTAATTCCACATCAGCGAGAAAGGGGGAGCCCTGTAACCCAGTTCTTAAAAAGACCGTTAATACTCAGAGTGTAAAAGACTCTTACTCAAGGGGGAGCATGAAGAGACCCATACTCATGGGAAAGACTGACAAAGTTGCAGTCATGGTGAAACTCTCCATGTTGTCGTGAGGGGAAGATTTGTTGAGTGGATCCCTCCGACATGGAGGTGTTGTGCTAAATCACGTCTCTCTCTCAATATATATATTTATATTAAATTTTTATTTTTTTATTTTTTTTATTCCTATTTTGAATTGAGTGAATTCAAGTGGAATTGATTGCATCAATTTCGCCTGCAATCAATTTTCAAAAATTTACTCTTTTTTTTAATTATAAAATGGTAGACTCCACTATTATAATAATAATATATTTTATTTTTCTTTACAAAAAGCAAAACACGTTTTAAAATTTTTTTGTTTTTTGTTTTGTTTTTTCTTCTTTCTGTTTTGAAAAGATTTTTTATATTATAAAGAAGTGGGTCCCATTATTATAATAATATATTTTTTATATTTATGGGCTATTCCTTCATTCCATGGTCCACTTTTGCTTCAAATTATTTCATTTCTTTATTTTATTTATTAAGCTAAAAAAGATTAACAAACACATTAAAAACACCACAATTAAATATTAAATAAATATTAAATTAACATTAAAAACAGAATTTAAACACAGTAAAATAATGACAAAACAGGAGGGCCCACCTACAACAAAGAAAAGAAAAAAAAAAAAAAAAAGGAAAGTGGGGAAAGAAAAAAAAAAGTGCTAAAAGGATTGTCAAAAAGCACCAAATTTCAGTGCCAAATTCTTTTGAATATTGAGCAAGCCAATTCCAAATAGAATTGGCTTGCTCCTGGTAGGTGTGCATGAGTTTGCCTATAAATAGGCAAACTCATGCAACAAATGAAAAACACAAAAAATAAAAGAGAGTTTTGTGTGAGTGAGAGGATTTTGATAATTTTTGTCCGTCTAAAAATTATCCTACACTTCTTTAATTTTTGTTCATTGTGAGAAAGGGTGTATTGGGTTATTGGGTGTTATGTAAGAGAGGGTTTACAATTTTATCTGTCCAAAAATTATACCATGTAACTATAAGAATTATAGTGAATTATCCATTGTGGATCGTGGATGTAGGTTTATTAAGAAACCGAACCACGTAAAATTCTTATTATTTTTGCTGTGTGTCCTTTTTTTAATTTCTACTTCCACTGTGAGTGTGAAATATCCCATAAAATTTTCCAACAAAAACTTCAGCAAATTTCCCACTCTGTTCTGAGACTTGTGATGGATGAACATCATAGAAAATCGGCACCAATATATGTCCAACTGTTCTCCTACATTCCAAGATCATCATAACTGTTAATTGGGATCGTTGTAGTATAGTGGTGAGTATTCCTGCCGGTCACGCGGGTGACCTGTGTTCGATTCCTGGCAGCGTTGCTTTTTTTTTTTTAAGTTTTTTCTTTTAGTATAATGAAAATAAATATTTCACAAATTAAAAATGAACATTAATTGGGGTCGTTGTAGTATAGTGGTGAGTATTCCCGCCTGTCATGCGGGTGACCCGGGTTCGATCCCCAGCAACGATGCTTTTTTTAAGTTTTTTTTATTAGTATAATGAAAATAAATATTTCACAAATTAAAAACGAACATTAATTGGGGTCATTGTAGTATAGTGGTGAGTATTCCCGCCAAGGATAACAACAAAAATAAAACCTGAGGTATGTCTTAGTACTGTCCTTAAGGATTTACAACGTAATCCCCAGGATTCAACAAGTCTTCTAGCCTTTAAAAAATCGAGACTAGGCAATAGGAACAGCAAGGAAATTAATTGAACCCAGCAAGCTAATTTTTATTTTTTTCAGTATTCTTTTAGCAGATACCGGTCTATTTATATAGGCATAAATCAGAACGTTGGTACAACAAATACAACCGTTAAAATAGCAAAAAGTCAGGAACCATAACGTTAATAAAACAGACTAAGTAAACGTTACATAAAAATAGGAATTTTAGTTTCTGAAAATTACTTGATAAAAAAACATGTGTTTTAAGATAAGGATAAATAAATAAATAATTAAAGAATTAAAAAGTGGGCTTGTTTTGGATCCAGGCATCCACCGATTTACACTTGAATTGGACGCAATGTAGGATATGTTACTTTTGAAATATACAACTTTACAATAATTGCGGGAATACTCACCACTATACTATAACGACCCCAATTAATGTTTGTTTTTAATTTGTGAAATATTTATTTTCATTATACTAAAAAAAAACTTAAAAAAAGCGCCGTTGCCGGGGATCGAACACGGGTCACACGCGTGACAGGCAGGAATACTCACCACTATACTACAACGACTCCAATTAATGTTCATTTTTAATTTGTGAAATATTTATTTTTATTAACCCGGGTTCGATCCCTGGCAAAGGTGCTTTTTTAAAGTTTTTTTTAGTATAATGAAAATAAATATTTCACAAATTAAAAACGAACATTAATTGGGGTCGTTGTAGTATAGTTGTGAGTATTCTCGCCTGTCACGCTGGTGACCCGGTTTCGATCCCGGACAACGACGCTTTTTCTAAGTTTTTTTTTAGTATAATGAAAATAAATATTTCACAAATTAAAAACGAATATTAATTGGGGTCATTGTAGTATAGTGGTGAGTATTCCCGTCTGTCACGCGGGTGACCCGTGTTCGATCCCTAGCAACGGCGCTTTTTTAAGTTTTTTTTTAGTATAATGAAAATAAATATTTCACAAATTAAAAACGAATATTAATTGGGGTCGTTGTAGTATAGTGGTGAGTATTCCCGTTTGTCACGCGGGTGACCCGTGTTCGATTCCTGGCAACGGCGCTTTTTTAAGTTTTTTTTAGTATAATGAAAATAAATATTTCAAAAATTAAAAACGAATATTAATTGGGGTCGTTGTAGTATAGTGGTAAGTATTTCCGCTTGTCACGTTGGTGACCCGGGTTCGATCCCTGGCAAAGGTGCTTTTTTTAAGTTTTTTTTAGTATAATGAAAATAAATATTTCACAAATTAAAAATGAATATTAATTGGGGTCGTTGTAGTATAGTGATGAGTATTTCCGCCTATAACGCTGGTGACCAGATTTCGATCCATGGCAACAACGCTTATTTTAAGTTTTTTTAGAGTATAATGAAAAAAAATATTTCACAAATTAAAAACGAACATTAATTGGGGTCGTTGTAATATAGTAGTGAGTATTTTCGTCTGTCACGCGAGTGACCCGTGTTCGATTCCCGGCAACGGCGCTTTTTTTAAGTTTTTTTTTTTAGTATAATGAAAATAAATATTTCACAAATTAAAAACGAACATTAATTGGGGTCGTTGTAATATAGTGGTGAATATTCCCGCTTGTCACGTGGGTGACCCGGGTTCGATCCCCGGCAACGGCGCTTTTTTAAAGTTTTTTTTAGTATAATAAAAATAAATATTTCACAAATTAAAAATGAACATTAATTGGGGTCGTTGTAGTATAGCGGTGAGTATTCCCGCCTGTCACGCGGGTGACCCGGGTTCGATCCCCGGCAACGGCGCATTTTTTAAT
>CATKHJ010217918.1:0-12815 GCA_949750685.1 Vernicia montana | reverse complement strand
CTTCCTAGAAATGCAGCCCATGAAGTTCCTAGGAAGGTTCCTGGTTGGCCAATCAACTTGCACTGGCTTGCGGAAGTTTCTGGAGATTTCTAGCCATTTCTAGCGCCAATCGAGGTTAGCTTGGCCAATTCTCCCGCCCATGGCCTGCTGGGCGCGCACGGGCAGGTGGCCTGGAAGCTTCTAGCGCCTGCTGGCAGCTTCCAGCGCCAATTGGGACGTGCCTGGCGAGTGGCTTCGTCCATCCGAGGTTATATAGGCGAGTTTTCTCGCCTATTCCAAAAGCATCGCGAGGGCAGGCCGCGCGTTGGCACGCTACCGTGCGGGGCTTGCGTGCTGGTTGGGCTGTCGCGCCAATCTGACTTGCTGGTTGGCCTATCGCGCCAATTGTGCGGGACTTCTCGCATGAGCATGGTGGTTTACGAGGATTTTTGCCCGAAGGAGGCTCAACAGCCCAGTCATGCCATTTTGCTCGCCCATCAACCCTTTTTCTTCCCAAGGGAGGCTGCCTTGGCCTATTTCCTTGCTTGTTGCAGGCTAGGTGTGTAGCTTCATCCGCGGGACGTAACAATAAGCTGAATATCGTGCTATGCATCATGCAATCATAAAACTTTTTTGACTGAAAATTCTCTTAATGGAACTTGGTTTAGGTTCAAAAAAAACCTATGGTGTTGTTTTGTGATAATATGGCAGCCATTGAGATTATTAATAATCCAGTACAACATGATCGAACTAAACATGTTGAACTTGACATGAACTATATTAAAGATAATCTTGATTCTAACACAACAGAAATTCCTTATACTAGGAATTCATATCAGTTGGCTGACATGATGACTCATGCTGTCACTAGTGGACCATTCCATACATCGCTATCCAAGTTAGGCATATGTGATATCTACGCCCCAACTTGAGGGGAAGAGTTAGCAAGAATGGACTATGACTCTTTCTTATTCTATATAATTTCCTATTTTGTATATTTCCTATATAGTTTTCCTTAATTTAGGAATATATATACAGCTGTATGTTTGACCTATTTACCATATATAGATCCTTGTATCTTGTATAAAAATCATTGAAATATATGAAGGTAATCATTCCACATATTTACAACTCCTTTCATGAGCTATGTTGTTTTAAGGGTCAATTGTAGGTACGATGAATCAAGTATTATCCTTTTTGAGAAAACATCTAGAACTTTTAGCCAAAATTTTCACTTACTATATCCTCCCTTCAATTTTCATCTATAAAAAAAAAGTTAAAGACTTTCAACATTTTAAAAAGAGGATGACATGGTCACTTGTATGTCTTTTGGGTATTTATCTAAATTGATGTTACACAAAGCATGTCAGAGATGAGTTGGGAGGGCAATGCCTCCTATTCCAATGCTTTATTAATTTGATGAAAACAACACTCAGATGTATTAGTCGTATCCAAACCAGTGTTTAACTATACAACTTTAATTAGTCAAATAGTTTGTTTTTGCTGTCCCATAATTCAACAACTTTAAATTAGAATTGACTATGCCGGGCAGTTTGCTAGATAGAAATTATCAAATAGCAGCCTTTGGTGAGAGATATGAACAAGAGGCAAGTGAGGTAAAAATTAACAAAGAAATCAAAATGACACCAAAAATTTATCCTATAGCATTCACAAAAAAAATTCTAATATATACACTCATAGATGCTTGATATACTAGGAGAACCAAATGTACCTTTATGTTCATGTGGCCTGTGAATGATTGAAGAGGAGTATCAATCTCCCGAGATGTGCATATTGACAAATCCCAGAGCTTTAATGTGTTATCCGTGGATGCAGAAACAAGATTTGTCGAATCCATGAACTTTACATAACTCACAGTTTTATCGTGCCCGATCAATGTGCATAAAGGAACTTTCGAGTTACGCAGATCATAATAATAAATTCTATGATCTGCAGAACCAAAAGCGAGAAAACGACTAGAATCCAATGGAAACTGAACAGAACATACATTGGCCTTTGTTCTGATTGTACCAATACTTACTCCCTGCAGTAGCAACCCACGTAAGAGGAACAACTTATCATACATTCAGAATTAAATATACACAATAAGAAATTAGATGACATTAGTACGTTTAGTTTCAAAGCTGACATCCACCAAGTGCAAAAATAGAATTGCCTGATTGATATTCCATAGCTTAACAGAACAATCATCACTCCCGCTGGCCAACATTGTTGGATCTGCCGATGAAAAGTCAATGGACCATACCCGCCTCTCATGTTCTCTCATCTCGGTTAGTACTTGACTTCTGGTGACATCCCACACCTAAGCATATTAAGCAACTGGTTAAATATCAAGTGATTTAAAGACAAAAGGTGAATGAAATATAACATTTTACCTACCTGCACAACACCTTCAAAGTTACTGGAAGCAATCTGGCCTTTAATGTAACTGTTCCAGCATACACTGCTTAGTTTTGACCTAGTTGCCATTTCAACAACAGGATAGTGTATATCACGATTTTCCTTTACTATAGCATCACATTCAAATACTTTTATCTTTCTATTCACACCAGCTGTAGCAAAAAATTCTCCATCACGATCAAAACTAAGAGAGCACACTAGGTTTGAAGAGTTTAACAAATCCCCTTGTTTCAAATCAGCCTTAACTTTTAACTTATTAAAAGATAGATACTTGCACAACCCCTCAAGAAATGGACTTATCCATCCACTTTGTCTACTCTCAATGTGCTGCTCTTTTGGTGCTAAGTTATTAATGGAGCTTCTCTCAGTAACAACAATAGAACCTCTCCCATCACTGCTTATTGGTGAATGTCTAATGAATGGTCTCCCTGATGGCCTTATTGGCCTGCATCTTGTCAAAAAATAAGCTGATTCTAGTTTCTTAAAGTTCTTCATCAATCGTGAACTTTTAAAAAGTAGACTTTCTTGAGTTTCTGTGAGCATATCTGAGTTCTGACCATCATCTAGATTATCATCACATTCCTCAACATTGAGAATCTGAATGCCTGGTCGAAATCGTTTTCTGGAACCCAAGCTAGAAGATTCGTCATTATCAACAATACTCAATGGAGGAATATTTGATGCTAAATTATCATCCTTTTCTCTTTCCGGGCATGAGCCTCCCTTTTTCTTAAGAAATGTTCGATGCTTCATAACTTCTTCAATATCAGAACACAAAAGAGAAACAGTATCTCGTAACTTATCAGCAGCTTCCTGTTTTCTTTGTTGTATCAGCAAAAGGAACTCCAGCAACAACTCCTGCTCCTCTATTCTCTCTCTAAGTTGTATTGCTGCTTCACGTTCTTCCAAATTCTCTCTTGGTTCATTAAGAAACTCACTATGTAACAACTCACTGTCAAACAAGAGAAAAAAAGTTGAATAAAAATTAAAAACAATGCTTTAACATGATGAAGATAAATAAAAGGATGCAGAAAAATAAAGATTACATTAGGAGAGGTTTCAAGATTGTCCTAAGCATGACATTAGAGATGACTGCATGTGAGTTAAAAGGATTAACATGCCTTACTTGTTGATGTTGAAAATTAAAATTTGAATAAGAGGTAAGAAAAGACTTTGGGACCTATCATTCCCATGCACAATCAAGTCACATTAAGCCCTATAAAGTAGATAGCAGTGTAGTTAAAGGCGCACAAGGTGCGCGTCTAGGCGCTAAGGCAAGGCGAGGATAAGAGTTAGCGCTTTTAAACCACCAAGGCAAGTCGTGTTTAATGAGGCGTGCGCCTACTGCGTTTAGACGAGCGCCTTGTGGGAGGCGAGAGGCACATAAGGCGCGCGCCTGTTTAAAATAAATCTCATAAGTTATTCATTTCACTTGAAACACTGATATTATTATAAAATAAGTCTTTATACTTTCTAGGGTAGTTTCTTGCATGTTTTTTACACTTCTTTTTTAACTTAAATACTCAAAAGAATTTAGACTTCTAGAGCAATTAGCAGTTTATTCAAACAAAACTTCATGCACCACTAGAGATAAAGTAGTATTGTTTCTTAACACGCTTTCTACAAAACTTACTCTGTTAAGAGTGTTTATCGTCCTTGTCTTGCCTTTTATTATTTTTTTACTGTTCTTCAATTATTTCTTTTTCTTTAATTGTACTACTTCCACTGATTGTTAGTTTATTTCTCTTCCATTTATTTTAATCCGTCCATGGATTCACAGTTGTTTAAGTCCCTTGTATCTCTACTCTCTCCCTCCTTGTCCATCTCTAGTCTCTCTTTATATATTGCAGAATTTATGTTGTACTTCTTTTTCTCTAATTTTTTTTTTGTCTCGTCTTCTATTGTATATATATGTCCTTTTTTCTCTTCTTAATTCAAACAATAAAAAATGGTAACAATATTTTGTTTTATTCTAAACAATATGCTTATTTGTTTATATATGTATTGTATTAATGTTTTAGCAGTTTTAATATATTATATTCTTTTAGAAATTTGCGCCTTGCTTCGCTCGGGCGAGCGCTTTTTTTGCGCCCTACGCCTTAGGTGATGAAAGGATCTATCGCCTTGAGTGCGCCTCTCGCTTTTGACTACCTTGGTGGATAGTTGCATAAAGAAATTAGTCATCCTCGATGTCCTAAAATGAGCTTTATCAAGGAATGCAGTTATCCATAGACAACTTATATGAATTTTGCATTATCTATTTAAATGAAAACTTGAAAATATACATATAAATGTTCATGTATGTAGGCAATTAAGAATTCATTCCAATTCTAAAAGTTAAAAAAGAAAAAAACAAATAAAGGAAGTGAGAAATGCACACTCACCCCATTTTCGGCCGACTACTAGGCTCAGGGTGCAGTAACCATAGGCAAAATGAAGCTTCTTTTGGCCACTTCAACAGCAGTTGAGGAGGAAGAACTCGATGTCTCAGACTAGACATAGTTATGCTCTTGTCTTCTCTTGAGCTGAATGGGCAGAACAACTGTTCAGGAGTAGAACTATATCATATGAGTGTAGACAGAAAATCAAGCAGGCTCAAAAATTTCAATCCAGGATATAAAACTTGTTAAAAAAAAAGTCAAATAAATGCAAAAGGACTGTTAAAATCCATTATTAGATCTTTAATGTAAGAAATGAAGCATTTCCATTACAAACCTCAAATAGAAGAACGCCCAATCTGTAGATGTCTGAAGCACAAGAACTTGGTGAACCAGTAATCTCTTCAGGACTAGTGTACCAACTGGTCTCCATGAGCAATATTTGCTTCATTGGAAAAGGTTGCTTCCTTTCTTCTTCTTCCTCTTCAATGTTTCTCCTGTGACTGATTTTATCTTCTTCAGTCTCCTCCCCCATTGGCACATGTGAGGCATGAACTGAGCTTGACTGAATGCAACTAGCTTCTGATAAAGCATTTGTTGGAGTAGATACAAGTCGAAAATCATCACTCCCTAACCTACTTCTCTGCTGGAACATGTCATTAGGCAAGGGAGAAGATGAATGTTTAATCTCCAAGGTTTGGCTATTTGGTCCATCCTCTAAAGAATCCGACCCAGAATCCGAACAAGAAGCAGACTCAATGAAGGAAACATGGTTAAATGATGTCATTACAAAGCATGAAGGCCGAACATTATGAACAACAATCCCTTGTGAATGAGCCACATTTACAATCTCAACTATTTGCCTAAATATATGTAAACATTCAAATTCATCAACAGATCTTTCAGGTTTGTCCAACCATTGCCTCAAGCTAACATCACCCCATTCTATGGCTCGGGCAAATGGGTCAACTGCAACTTCATCCTTGTAACCCCCAGACAAACCAACCTGGTTTTTGAGGTTATGGCGCGCCAGCACAACCCTATCAGGCTCCTTTCTAAAACCAGAATCACGGAATACAGGTCTTGGATTCCAGTTTGAGACTCTAGAGGTATTTAATCCCCTAGAATTATCAGATTTATGCCAACCAGTCTCAGATAAATCCTCCATTATTATCCCCCTAGGGCTGCATGAAGTCCAGAACAAAAGCATTCAAAAAAGGGAGAAATTCTCCAGTTTCTACCACACTCTTTCATTTCCACTCTTACTATCTTCAATCAAAACCTCATTTCCATAAACAAGCAAAAAGAACCTAACTTTTCATCAATCCAAAGTCCCCCAATAAATCAGCTTCTTAAATAGAAATGCAATTCCCTGGTAGGCATTAAAGCAAATAAAATGAACTATTAGCACAGAAAGTTCTTTATCAGACAACACCACTAACCAATCAAAGGCAAATTTCAAGAAAATCTGGAAAAGTAGTGAAAAACAGCACCCCCATTTTTATCACACGAGACTTTTAACTTCAATTTCTTCTCTCTCTTTTTTTTATATTAAATTCTGGTTCATCCACCAGAATTACAACATAAGATTGTGTTCATATTCACTTTACACTACAAAACAACAAAAGCAACACTGCTACCACCACAACCAATCAAATAAAAATATAATAAATATATCCACAAAAAGAGAGAATTAAAAGATAACCTTTTCGCAATACAGGATCACATACACATGTATACTATTTTCATCACAAAACCAAAACAAAGCACCATCACCAACAAAAATCCACCTATATCATATGCTAGAGAGAGAGAGAGAGAGAGAGAAGTACCAGCAACACCAAGAAAGGATCTTTCTCTTCTTTCTTGCTAAACCAACTTGAAAAGAGAACCACACAATACAACAGGACTTCAGTTACACTGCATAAAGATGCATGACAGCCTCAAAAAATTTCCTTTATTTTTCCCAAGAAAAAAAAAAACAAAGAAAACAGCTCCACAAAAAACCCACACCACCCCCTTCTTTCAACAAAAACAATAAAGAGTTTTCTCTTCCGTCTGTAGTGTGACTCTCTCTCTCTCTACCCAAACCCCACAGTGTATTAAATAATATTAGTTTCTTTTTGAAGCATAAGGATCACTCTTTGGCTCTTCCTCGTTATCTTCCCGCTTTATTCCACATGAGCAACGTGGCAACACCATAGCCTCAAAGCTTGCTTTCAAACAGAGGCAAACGGGTGAAATCCGAAAAACCTGTGGGCCATGAAATTGCAAATTTAATAAAGAAAAAAAAAACCCAAAAGGTAAAAACAGTATCAAATTGATTTAGGATTGCCTAAAGAGGAAAAAGCTTTGAACTTTCATCATCAGAATGTATGATTAAATTAGTTTATCACTAAAACAATAAAGTGTGGGGTTTTGAGTTTCACATAAACATTAAACTAATCAAGATTCTGTGGTTAATGTACAAACACGACACAAGAAACAATTATCTAATCCAAATAAAACAATCTAGTAGTTGTTAATTGTTTCTTTTCTTGATTTCAAAAAAATAAACAATTAAAAAATACTAGTTAGGAAATTGGGTTGTTAATAGTATATTCATTATTTAATCCCACAGAATCTGATATATATATATATATATATATATATATATATATATATATATATATATATATATATATTTTAATTAATAACAACTTTAGCAATAGACCCACATAAGAAAAACAATGAATTAAGCAACACAAAATAGTTAATAAATTAAAATGAATCTTACAAGATATGCAGCGTGTTCTTAACAAATTGGAGACGAGAGACAGAGATAATGAATCAGTGAGATTAGTGATGTAATTGATGACGGGCAATAGGGCGGAGGTGAGTAGGGTCAGGCATTCAGTTGTTGGAGACTCTTTATTATAGTTTTATTACCTATGATTGGTTCACGCACAACAGGAAGTTTCTGCATTAAAAATATAGATAATGGTAAATGACTCAATTGTATTTGACACAATAAAAATTATTATATAATTTTTTAATATAATTTATAATGTAAATTAAGGATAATTATTATTATTTATTTCTTAATATATGATATATTCAAATTATATTGATTTGTGTCAAAAAAAAATTTGATACAATTTGCCTCAGCTAGCATTATCATAAAAATATTGCATTAAAATTAAAAATTAATTTGATTAGTAAAAAAATTTACTTCTTTTTATTTACCAAAATTGAATTTTCACTCAAATACTCTCTCCATATCTTTTTATTTGTAGTTTTTATTGTTTCACAAATATTAAAAAATAATTAATTACGTAAAATTACAAGAATAAGATGACTAAATTACTCTTATTAATTATAGATTAATTAATAATATGTGCATTAATTATATAGTAAATGATAATAATAAAATTGAAAAAAAAAAATTTATTGGTTTCCTAAAATGTTAGATATTTTGAAAAAAAATCTTTCAAAAAACATCAAATAAAAAAAATGGAGGGAGTAAATGTTAATTTGTTTTTATTTATAATTTTTTTTAATAAATTTAGTTATGACTAAATAGACACTTATTAGTTTTTATTTATGAATTTCATAATCATATATCACAGATGATATGTATTTTATCAACTCATAAAACTGAATTTAATTTGATATACGGAAGCTGGTTACTGCACCTTGTTACTAAAAAAATTACATAAAAAAATTAACAAATAAATTTAATTTTTCTTTATATAAAAATATTAAAGTTCCAATTTTTTCTTTACAAAGTCATGGTTGAAATTTTTATTTTTATTTCTTATTATTTTTAATAGTTCATGCATTTATCAAAATTAAATTAGATTAAATTCATTTTAAATGAATTTAAAGATGCATTTCTTATATTTATTTGTAATTAAAAATTATATTTTAAATATTAATTGAAAAGCCAAATTTATCAATAAAGAAACAGAAACAAAGTTAGTAATTGATTTTATTAATTAAGTTAATTCTGATAAATTAAGTTTGAAATTTCTTTTAAAAAATTTTCCATATAGCAAAGTGAAAAAAAAAATACTTTTAATAATTGATTTTATTAATTAAGTTAAATCTTGAAGATTGTTGTCCTTTCTTCTTTTCTTTTTTATTATTATTATTATTTATTTTATTTTATCTTCTAGTCCATTTTTGTCTACTAGGAGAAGACGTATTTTTGGTAATTGATTAGGACCTTTTTTTTTTTTTTTTTTTTTGCCTAACGAGTGCCCTTAATAGCAATTTTTAAATAAGATAATTGGTTAGGACTTAGGAGAAATTAAAGTGGCAATCCAATTCTTAGTGGGTGTTTGATAAAATTGAAAATTAATTGTTAAAAATTTAAATTTTAAATTTTAAGTATCGAATAATATAAGTAATATAATTTTTAAATTGTAAAAATATTTAAAAATTTAATCATTTATCATATTCAATATTCAGTGCAAGTTTTAAATCTTAACATTTTAAATGATTTTTAATTTAATTAAAATTTTTAAAATAAGCTTTAACAAATAATTTAAAACAATTAAATGCTAATAATTTTAATTTTAAGTGTTAAATTAAATTATCAACAAACAATACCATCTTAAATATCTAATTAACACCACCGTAAATATCTAATTTATAAGATGATTGTGCAATCCAATCAACCATATCTTTTATCTTAAGCTCATTATGCATTCTTGACAATAATCTAAACACAAAACTTATGGTAATAAAAAATCATAAATCTAAGTTAGCATAAAAAAAAAAAAAAAAAAAAAAAAGCACCAATTAAATACAAAATTATAGCATTCCTTTTCATTTTTTGAATTATCTATAGAATAATAGTGTTGCCTCTTGCCTACCTATCAATATATGATTATGTTACAATCCTAGCTGCAAATTATAAGATTTTATCACGCATTGAAAGTATGAGATTTCAAAATGGAGTTTATATGAACTTTATTCTTTAAATTGATTTTTAGAGTATAGTTATCATAAAATTCATATCAATTGGTATCATAGCCAACCATCATAGTTGCAATCAAGTGACGGGAGTGATGACATCAGTATTGTAATGTTCGCCTGAGGCTGTGAATTTTTGGCTCTCCCACCCTTTGAGCTAATTTTTTGGGATGTAATTCTCCTAAAGTTTATATTATATTCTCAAGTAACATATGTGGCTCACAAGTCACAAGTGTAGATTATATAACAACAATACATAAATATATATATTTTATTGTTTAAAGTGGATTCAAGGTGGGTGGTAGTCGCCCGAGATTTTTTATTCTTAATATATATTAAAAAGTGATTTGAATTTTTTTAAAAATAATTTTCGTTTCTAATTTTTTTTTTTTTTAAATTATATCTCCTCCAAAAATTAAGAGACTAAATCTATCACTGTTTATTTAGCATTGAGTAGAAATTCAAACCTGAATGTATTATCAAATCAATATATATATTGATTGACAAGTAATATCTAACCAAGTTTGTTAGTATATAAATATTTAAATAGAAATAATAATAATAATAATAAATGAGAACAACAATTTAGAAATTAGGGTTCTTCTTTTATTGGTAGCAGATGAATGCTAATAACACTCACTTTAAACACTTTTTTTAGACTTTTTTTTTCCTATTATTTAATTTTTAAAAAGAAATTTGTAACATATTATAACATGTAAAAGTAAATATGATATTATTTTTCTTTCTTTTTTAATTAATGACTAAATACCATTTTTTTTCTTTTTTATGGTAAAAGTAAATATAATATTTTTTTTAGTTCTATATTAATAACTAATTTTTTTTTTCCTTTCCTCATTTTATAAGTATTTTAACGTGATTTTTTCTTAGAAAATTAGTCTCTTTTTTTATAGATAAAAAAAATATTTATTTGTAAAATTTTTCTTTGAAAAATTATTTATAATATTAAAAGCTCTTGAGTTATTTAAATTTAAAAAAAAAATTAAAAATGACCATCACATACATAAAAAAAAAAAAAAAAAAAAAAAAAGGGTGAAAGAATCATTGTATAAAAAAAAAAAAGGATGAAAGAATCATTGCAAAAAATCACATTTACTTTTAGTCATTAATAAAAAGAGAAAAAAATAATACCATATGTTTATTTTTACTTGTTATAATAAATTATTGTTTAAAAAAAATGTTATTGTTTTCTCTTTAAAAAGTTGAACCAATAAAATAAAATTAAATTTAAAAAAAAAAAAAAGTGTTTAAAGAAAGTATTTAAAATGAGTCGTCATGGATAGCATGAATCACAACTCTAACCCTTCAGTCGGTGGATGTTGAGCCACTAATCACTCCACCCTTACATTCTGTTTGAAATTTTGAATGAAATCAAGAGAAAGGAATAATAAAAGAAATAAAGAAAAAATATATATATATAATATTTTTCTTTATTTTAAAGAAAACATTAATTAAGAAAATTCACCATTTAAATTGTTAAAATTACAAAACAATATATATATATATATATATATATATATATATATATATATAAACTACTTTTAATTTTTTTTTAAGTCTTTAACTCCTATTTACTTCCCAACTTTTTTTTATATAATATTTACTTCTCAAATTGAAGTGTATAAGATTGAGTTGTTTGAGAAGTAAATAAAGATTGTACTTATCTTTTAAGAATTTGTACATAAATATCTCAAAAAGATAAAATATTCTCATACATATTTTTTTCTTTAAAAATACACTTATTAAATTTTTTATTTCAAAAATATCTCACTTTTAAAGATATATCATAAATATATCAAATATATATCAAAAGTATATCAAAAATATGTCAAAAGTATATCACAAGTATATCATAAGTATTAAAAAAAAATGAACATTTTTGAAAACTTAAAAAAATAAAAGAGTATTTTTAAAAAAAAAATTAAAAAAATGTATTTGGTGTAATTGTCTCTATCTTTTACTCTTAAATTAAAACTACCTACTAGATGAGAAGGAAATTACTCTCTCACTTACCTCTCTTTTGTTTTCTCCTCCATCCCTATCCCTTAAATTAAAGCTCATTTAAAAAAAAAAAAATTATAATGATTATATATTTTTTTTATACTAGGGAGGTCCAATGAACTAAAATAATATTATATGCTATACAACAGAGGGCAGCGTTATCTTTTAACATTTCTTACTGAATTAATAATAACTTTTCGTGATTTGGAAGACTTGAACCTAATGTTTTCTTAATAATAATATCAAATAAAGTATTTCATTAATTTCCGAGAATTTTATTCAATTGTTTGTTTAATTAGTATCTCTTTAACTTTTTTATTGATTCACAACTTTATTATTTTATTTATTTTATACGTTTGTTAATGAGAATTGTCTCTTGCATCTAAAAAAATATAAACAATTATTAATATATTTAAATTACTATTCTTTAACTTTTCGTGAATTAGATGTCATGACCTGAACCTCGAGGCACATGACCGGTACTAAAAAACGAAAAAGTATAAGACTTTCATAACCCGTAGAACATGATTACTCACTAAACGACAAAAAACAATCAATATAACAGTTGTAACTGGGACTATGGCTCACCTGCTAAGTAGAACCTACCAAACATCACATTATATCAATGTCACTCAAGGCAATTATCTCAATCTCGACAAATCATCACCAGGTTCATGTTTAACAGAACATCACAGCATCCATAATGAGGAAGCTTAACTATCATCCGATCTCAACAATTTAAACAATTGAACCAATAATACATAATTTCAGAAAATGAAAATAAAAATGCGGAGTTCTAAATTTAGAATTCAAAATAATATAATGTTAATTACAGAACTGAGTAATGAAGTACATTTCACTGCCGAATGATGGAAAGCAATAATACTTGACTAAAATTTATTTCTTAAGCTCAACCTGTAATCTGAAAAAAAAAAAAAAATGATGGTGTAGGTGGTGTGACCCACCGTCGGCCACAAGTCCGGTTGCCGTCACACAGCTCTCTCTCTCTCTCTCTCTCTCTCTCTCTCTCTCTCTCTCTCTCTCTCTCTCTCTCTCTCT
>CATKHJ010217890.1:0-12483 GCA_949750685.1 Vernicia montana | reverse complement strand
ATGTCAAGCATTAAATGTTAGTAAGAGATCAAAACAAGTTCGAGGAAAGAAAAGATTGGTTATTGATTTCTAGCCTTTGAATCATTTTTTAAAAGATGATAAATTTCCTCTTCCTAAAATCTCTTCTTTGCTTACCCATTTGTCCTCTGCCAAAATTTTTTCCGAATTTGATCTCAAAGCAGGATTTTGGCAATTAGGAATTCGTCCTAAAAAACGTTACGAAACTGCTTTTTGTATTTCTAATCACCGTTACCAATGGACAGTAATGCCCTTCAGCTTAAAAGTTACACCTTCCCTGTTCCAAAAATTCATGGTCCAAATTTATGAACCCTTGCTTCACAATTCACTCATCTACATTAAAGATATTCTCTTATTCTCTTCAAACGCGCATCTCACTACCAACTTCTCTCTCAATTCCTATCATTGACAAGACAATATGGGGTTATGCTTTTAGCCTCAACGATACACATGGAAAAAAAAATAAATCATTTTCTTAGGAATGACATTTAAAGATGGAAAGTATCATCTAGGTCTCCACATTGCCAGTGAATTATTAAAGTTTCCAAACTAAAATCTTTCTCACAAGAAAATCTAACAAATTCTTGGAACTGCCAATTATCTAAAAGACTTTGTTCCCCAGTTCACTAAAAAAGCAAATCCTCTCAAACGCATGCTAAAGAAAGATGCTCCACCCTGGAAAGAAACGCAGACTACAACTGTTCGACTATTAAAGGCAGAATTACAAAATTTCCCTCCTCTATAGATTCCCTCTACTGGAAAAATATATCTTCAAACTGATGTAAGTGATAAGTATTGGAGTGCCATACTTCTTGGAAAGCATGAAGGAAAAAGACAGATGTGTGCATATAGAAGTGGAAAATTCAAAGAATCTAAATGTCATTATCACTCTACCTTCAAGGAAATTTTAGCTGTAAAAAATGGAATAAGAAAATTTGAATTCCATTTGATTAGACATCACTTCATAGTAATAATGGATTGTTCGTCTTTTTCAAAGATGTTAGATTTCAAAGGAAAGATTCTGCCACATCCCCAACTACTTCAATGGAAAGAATGGTTCAGCAAGTATAAATTTGAGGTAAAACACATCAAGGAGATAAAAATCTAGTTCCTGATTTCCTCTCTATATCAAAAAACATCTCTTGTTATATTATCAATCCTTTTAATGTTGTTCCATTAATCTTTATGACATCCTCGGCCCCATCCTCTTCAAAACTTATGCATTTTCTCTATAAAGGACTCCCTCCTGAAATCCGGGCTAACATTTCTCAAAAGGCACTTCAAAGGAAAAAAAATCTTTGAATACCAATCTCTTTTAATTAGAAAATATGGAACACGACTCATCAGAGATTTGGCTATTCATCCTAACTACCCTTTTTCTCAAAATTTACTCTTTCATAGATTTCACTATGGATTTCTTTGGGCAATGGTCTAAAGAATTTATGTTTCTTATGGTACTTTTGTCATTTGTACCACATTGCAGTAGAAATTCAACCTTTCTGACTTCTCCAATATGTAATACATTTGAAACATGAAGCAAGAACCAATCCCCATCTGGTTATTTTCCTATAGTGGTTTCGAACTTTAGAATAATGGGAAGACATTCTTACTACAGAAATGTTAAACTGTGACACGGTCAAAGTCCCAAAACTTCGAACCGCTATTGTTCTTCATCGATCCTACATTGCATTAGGAAGTCATTTTTTAGAAACTCACCTCTTTGCATTCCCATAAGTGTCCATTTACAAGTCGTACTTCTTCTCTCTATACAAAGACTTGTTTGTTCATTCAGAAGCCTACAAGAATTTTGAACACTTTATGTGTGAGAAAAACAGTATAACTCCACGAGAATTATGGCCTCCCCTTAAAGATGATGCTCCATGGGTAAAATTTCCTAGAGAATACTATAGAAAAATTCAAGTTGACAAAGAAGATTGGGAGAAAAATTGTCTCAAACAGCTACACCAAAGAAGTGGTCCCTAGCCAATAATGCCCACTGATGACAAGCAAGACCCTACTCACCATCTGTGGACCCACTTAATGGAGGACCTTCAAGATCCATATGCTCTTGATGACTCAGCTGACACTGATGTAACAGATTATGATGTGATGAACCTTTCTCCCTCACATGAACCCATAAAAAAATTAGAAGGAATCTATGGGCTGTAAAATAAAAGTTGTGTTAGTTTTAAGCTTGAGTGTGTTTTCTATATTGCTTTCCAACTCATAGTGTTTTAACTTTTGTTTCATGAACTCTTTATATATAAAGAGTTCTCGTGTGTTGTAAGAAGGCTGAAAACCAAAAGAATAGACATTGTCCTTATTTAATAAACTATGAATTTCTGGATCCCAAAATGAAATTATCAAGGTATTTTTAAGATAAAAGTATGCTCAGCAACTGCCATTATGAATGAATCTTTTGCACCAAAAATTATCAAGAATTTATAATTTTCTTAAACGAATTGTATATACTAAGAGGACAGGTTCCAGTCCATGGCAAGAAGTGACTTCAACATTATAAAATCTATATTGAAATTTTACCAATCTTCTTAACTCTACCAATATATATATATATATATATATATATATATATATATATATATATATATATATTCCACCAATAAGTTTCCTTACTTTCATTTCATGTAAATTACTTAAAAGGATTTTTTTAAGAGTTCTTTTAAGTTTGAGATCATCAATTACTTTAGTTATATTGGGAATTTACCATAATTAATTTTTTTATGATTTTTTTAAACAAATTTAATATGTCAAAGATTCAACTTTATATTTTGACAAATTGCAAATCTATGAACAAATCTAACAGTACGTGAAAATATTCATTTTGCTAGAAGTATGTGTTGCTGCTTCAATTATACATATTTAGATGTCTTTTGCTATTTTACATCCAAAATTTTTAAAATATAGTTTCTTACTTTACAATCTATAATTATAATATAAACATTCGCTAATGAATTTCTAATTCAAAGTCTAATGATGAAGTTTTCAAATCTTTTCAAAAAATTATAATGAATCCAAATATTCATAAAGAAATTAATTTATCATGATTTTCTTTAAAAATAAATTATATCCATTTAGTTAAAATTAAAATGAAAATATATTTAGATACTTATTATATTTTTTAGTCAATTGTTACCGAATTTAGTTATATCATAATCTTTCATCAATTTTGAATGCAAAAATGATAGGTGTAATTTAGATTAAACAAGTAAAATTGTAAGTAATTTTTCAAATAAGAATAAAATAATTTATTTTAAAAAATTTAAGTATAATTATAATTTTTTTTTTTTTTTTTTTGGAAAGATTTGAATTTCTATTTTATAAGTCCTAATAAATCAATGACAAATCCATTCAAAAAATAAATAAATCAATAATACTTTATTTTTTTTTTAGAAAAGTGAGGCTAAAAAGTCACAAAGGACGGCCGGCAACGTCTATTTGAAGGCATGCGCACTACAGCAAAAAGACGGACCGAGACGCTGACTTAACATACAAGATAAAAAGCAATGAAAGATGCTTTTTGAATGGTGTGAAATTTATTCATTTGGCTTCAAAGATAAGCAAAACTCCAATATCTAGGAATTTCCCTTCTTTCTTCACCAATACACAAACTACCCACTTAGAGATCTTCCTTCCTCTCCTCCCTTTCTTGCATCCAAGATGATAGAGCTCTGGTCTGTTTCTGTTGGCTATGGTGAATCCTCGAAATCTAGTTGTTTTGAGAATGAAATGGAAGTGAATGGTATGGCAATCCATTGTTATTGAGGCTTCTTTCTTTGAAATGGGTAACATGGGAAAATTTGTTTACTGTCTTCAGAAAAGTGCAGAAGAGCTGGGAGGAGTTCTGCATTAACTTTTTATTTGGCAGGTGAAGATAACATGCGGCATAATGAAAAGGCTAACAAGTTATATTTATTAGCTTCTAATAATGTTAGATGATTAGAGATGATATTAAGTAATATCAATGGTATCTAAATACTATCAAATCAATGATATAGTTGTAAGAAAAGATTGATTTAAGTTTTTTATAGTTGCATGTAATTAAGTTATCAATTAGTACTTCTATATGATGTTTCAAAGGTATGTAAAGATATTTCACTTAGTGACAATTCAATCTATGGATTTTTGAACTTGCTAAAACCTTGTCTGACATTTTACCTTTTTTTTTTTTTAATTTGTGACCATTGTATCCTATGGTTAAGTTCAAGCTAGCAGTAGCATGTTATACACAAATTTCAAGTTTTGTGCTTTCCTTTAAGTAATGTCAATGGTAATATGGAATTTACAGTTTTTGTCCATTTTGCAGAATTGTTGTGTTAAAGCTGGCTAGGTTTCCTTCAAAGTGGTATCCAATCCATAGAGTAATGGCTAGGAAAGAGTGACTATTTCCTAGGAGAAACCATTTGGATATCTTTAGATTAAGTTTGGCATTGTCGTTTGAATTATTATTAAGAAAAGCACTTTGTTGAAAATGTTGATTAGGAGATTATTAAATTTGTTTTAAAGGTCAAGTTCAGATGTTTTAATAATGAAAATTTTGAAAAAGAGTAACATATTTCTATCTGCAAGTGAAAAATGTGTTCCCAGCTATTGTTGCAAAGGAGATTCTTGAGGAAATGCCTAACTTAGGTCTCTTGGTAACTTAGGTCTCATTGCATTCTGTTCAGGAAGTTCTCAATTCAGTGCAAGTAATGAATTATATATATGTATAAGCATGTTCATCATACTATCCATTTGAGAAACATTTTGCACTTGTGAACAGCACAAAAAAGGAAACTTCAATTGATTTATTCCATGAACAAAGATTAACAAAGCAAGTCCTTTGACAAGTTGCACTATGAAAGAGTAAAATGAGTTATGAGAGAGCTAAATCTTAAGTTGAAATCATTCATTTGCTCTCTCATTCATTGAATCAAATATGTAGCAAGCTACTCATAAAGAACAGGTATCCTCTGCATACCAGTGCCTGCAACCATATCATCCCAAAGCAAATAGGAAAGCGCCATTGTCAACTCTCCTACTTTACCTGCAACAAGAATTAATAAACAAAACAGAGTATTTTATAAGAATTAATATCTCCTCTTAATCAAAATACTCAGATAACAAAATCATTACCATCTCCAATTGGTTGCTCATCCCACATAATAATTGGCAAAAGAGGAAGTGTGCTTCCAACATACATCATTTCAGCTGCATTTTTAGCCTCATCAACAGTAACATTATCAGTTTTAATGCCTTTTAATTGCCCTTGCTCGACCAATTTAGGGGCTAGTTGAAGAAGTCTTAATGCAGTGCAACCACTAAGAATTTTGTCAAAGAAAGGCAAGATAAGTTCTTTATCTTGAGTTATGAAAGCTACGTTCACATTCGGACCTTCAGCGATATAGCCTTCATCATCAACCCAGATAGAAGCAAATGCTCCCTTATCTTCAGCTTCCATAATCGAGAGAACATTTGGGAGATAGTTCACATTCTTCACAGTTGCAAACATTGGTGACTTCATGGGGATAGTGGATGTTATTACTTTAACCCCTTCTTTGCACTGGGAGAAGTCATCATCAATGACTACAGCATAGAAAGCAGAAGTTGGGCATTTTGCAGGTGATAGCAAGAAATCTCCAGGGCCTGCAGTTAACCAGAATCTTAGAGTTCCTTTCTTGCATCTTGATGCTGCCGTCATTTGAATAAGAATGCTTCGAAGAGTAGAGCGAGGAAAGGGAGAGGTTATCCTTGCTTTTGATGCTGATCGTAGAAAGCGATCCAAATGAACATCTAGCTCATATAGATATCTGCATTAACCATATGGTTCAAAAATTGAAACTCCAGTTTGTTACCCAAAAATGGATATGACAAAAGGAAGTTGCAAAATTTAGAAGCCTAGAATGATAGATGTTTTTCCATACCCATCAAAAATGATAGATGTATCAAACACGCCATGCCCTCGATGAACCATGTGATCATCTATGGGAATTACCATTATTGCTGGATCAAGAATAATTCCACCATACACACTGGAATACATAGCAGGGTATGGTTGCTTTTTCACTGAACTCCATTTCTCATGAAGCCTTTCAAGCAACTGATTGATCAACAATAAAATGGAAAAGAGAGTTGAGTAAAATGTTAAAAAAAAATAGAATGGAGTCAGTAGTCTTTCGAAAGCAATGATAAAAAAGGAATCCTATTATTTGTGTAATATTAAAATCCTTCTTTTTTTTATTTTAGTATTAGGAAAGGAGATTCGAATTTGAATTTATGCTAAAGTCATATATACACTTACCGCTAGCCTAAGCCAACAAGAGCATGCAGGAAAAAATGTCTAGTAATTGAAACTCAACAAATCTTTAGGATTTTAGAGAATGGCAATTATTCTGATGAATTCATGATGTTGACACCCTTGAGGGGCATGAGGACAACCTTTTATCTCAATGAATGAATTCAATCACATTTTGTATCAATTTGAAGCCAATCCTCATCTATGGAGAAAACGGCACACTGATAGTTTTGTCTTTAGTATTATGGAAAGGGATTGCTCTTGTGGAGATTCAAACCCTAGCGTCCTCCTAAACTGTCTTACATTTACTACTAGGCAAAGACATCAATTGAAAAGGCAGACCAGTAAATATAAAGAGAATTTAATATCACATAGATAACTCTGAATCTCCATATTTTAGGATTCATTGTCTCAAGATTATAAATAGTTAAACACAATTTACCCTTGTCAGTTCTTTAAAAGCTTAGCTTGATCAAGTTCATCTGCACCTAGACATTGTATAACCCAGCAACCTATTTTGGTTATCAGCAAGTTTGACTGAAGTAATTTAATGAGATATTTGCTCATATTGCATAAACAACTGGCAATCCCAATGAGGGAGGGAGGGGGACCAGGAGGGGCCATGGCCTCCTATATTTCAAAATGTAAATCCTTTTTGGTGTAATTTTATTAAAATTTGGCCATATATTGGATTTTAACCCCTTATTTTAGGTGAAAATTTTCCTTGAATATATACAAATTAACTTAATTATATACAGCACTTTAATATAAATTATAATATAAAAAATTTGGATTAGGATCATCTCATATTGGGATGAACATGATAAATCATGTTAACACAATCTTCATCATTAAATACTAAGTAAATGGTTGAGATTCATTTTTAGTCCATAACTACCCACTTTCAGAAATTTTAAATTTTAATTTTAAAAAAATCTTAACCGATTACTTTACATTCAATGGTGAAAATTGTAATAACATGATCTATCATGTTCATTCCAACATGAGAGGATCTTAATCCAAAAAATTTGATCCCCTTAAAAAAAAAATTCTGACTCTGGCACTAGGCAATCCCAAATTATTTCCCATAACAATTCCTTGGTTTCTATTTTAAGGTTTGGTGATGGCCTTAGGGGTATCCTCAGTCAGCTAGCGTGTTTATTGAAACTAAATCCCCTTTCCAAACAAGTCCAAAAGAAGGCACTCTCGCCCATTGCTTGTTCATTCAGAAATTACCTATTAGGTGCTTGCCCCAAAAATCGAATCCTAGTACCAATTTTTCTGAACATATACAACAGCCAACAGAACAAGATCCTAAGTATCTTTTTCTAAATGACACACAGAGCAGAGAATTATTGTCCTAAACACAAGACCAATTTTTGAAAGATTCTCAAATTGCAGGCAAAGACCAGCTATTGCAAAATATTTATAACCCATCAATCAGTTTTTTTTTTCAAAAAAAAAAAGACCCTAAACACTAAATTAGCATAGAAAATCATGATCAATTGCAATAATATAGTACATCGGGTCTAGAGTTTTCAACCTCTGAAGATGAAGAAAACACATGAACCTTAAAGTCACTGCAGCTATTTTCAACCTCCAATGCAGCCATCTCATCTTCAAAACATAAATCACCGAATTAAATTAAAAATTCACCAAAAAAAAACAAAAATTATCACTCCATAGAAATAACTTACCTGATTTTTGATGCTCCATCTATGAAAGAAACTATCTCAACTATGGAATTGAAGAGAGATAATCGAGAAGATGAAGTGAACATATGTTTATTGATAATACAAATAAGTGGAAGTTACCATAAAATAGTGGGTTTTTTTGTGTTTTTGTAGTTTGTCTTGCAGTTTTTGGTCTGAGGCGTATGCACAAGACAGAGTATAAAGACAGAACTGTAATGTTATTTCCTACTCCATTTGTAAGAAGGAATAATCCTGTATGGTTTTATGCATTGGAATTTTGTTACCAACTATGACTTAGGCCACTTCAGCATATGACCCTATTGAATGTTGGGCCCACTTTCAGTTCATAAATAAAAATGTAGGTCCACTTTGGATTATTTTCTTTTTGTCAATGTTACAATTTTTTTATTTATTTTAACAATAAAATGATCACATAAATACTATAGTGTCCGTTTATACAAGCGGTTAATAACTAACGTTTGGTATTTGAACTCCTAACAATTAGTATAAGGTGTTTGCTAAATCCAATGTTTAGAATAGTATTTTAAAATTCAGCAATCAATTATTTAAAATTATAACTGAAATGCTAAAAGTTAAAATTTTTAATTGTTAGTGTGTAACCTTTTAATAGCTGACCGTCAACTGTTAGCCGCTGACAATTGACTTCATCGCTAAATCAAACAGGTCAATATCAAGTATAGCCTAATAATAATTCTCAAATACATATATATCCTAATAATTCATCTAAGAAAATATAAGTATTGTAAGATTTTTGTAAATATACAGATCGTAAGCATGTATTAGTGTGAATAAAGTATCAATTCTATAGGAAAAGTGTTGACAAATATCAAAATTATGATTTTTTTCTATTATTTGAAAAATAAATTAAGAATTTAAGTATGAAAATTAATTTAAGCAATTAAAGGGTTAAGAATTTAAGTATGAAAATTAATTTAAGCAATAAAAGGGTTAATGCAATATATGTTAAATGCTTAGAATTTAGATTTCATCAATTAACTACTTAAAATTCATTTATATTCTCTAGATTGATTTTATCTTATTAGAATTAATGATTAAATTTTCTTAAATTTTATGAAGCTTTCTTGCAAGATACAACAAAAGTATTCATATTAATTTTATATCTACTCTCGTTATCACAAACAATTAATAAAAACTTATTAAGTTTAATGGAAATCTCAAAAGCAATTACAAATGTGTGTTCTTATTTTTAAGCAACACATAACCTAAGTCTAATATCTTAATAAACTAATAATATTATGTTTTTATTCTAACTACCTCGAATAATATCTTTAATTCATATAATTAATGGCCAGTTAATCGCAAACTTGAAGTGTTAAGATAAAAGATTAATTCTAACAATCAAAAACTCAATCAATCAAACATAAATAATCATTGGCAATTCAAGAAATTACATTTAAATTCTATATAAAAAATTTAGCTACTCATAATAATGAAAAAAGATTGGTCAAGAAAAAAAAGATGAAAGAAGAAACAATTAACTCAATAATTAAATTAAAAGAAAACATCATGGTCAAGGGCGAACGTAGAATTTAGATAGGGAGTGCGCTAAGAGTACAGAGAAAATGGTATAGTATAGTCTATAAATTTAATTGGTATATATATACATATAAAAAAAAATTAGGGGGCAGTCACAGTGCACTTAGTTGGAGAAAGTATGGGATGGACCATCTCTCCTAGCAACTCAACTGGCTTCTATGAAAACTGGGCTAGTAACAAGACTTTCCTCATTGGAGATGCCCTTGGTAAGTATTTTAATAACCACTCAAAAATCAAAATTAAATATATATATATACATATAAAAAAAAAAATAGCTCAGGTCAGCTCCCTTGTGTCCACCATTGATCATGGTAATTTATTACAGAATCAAAGATTAAAATAGAGAACAAAATTGAGAAGAAAACTCTTAAACAATTTGGATTAAGAGGAATTCCAAGTCTTTAATCTTGAGATCCTTTCTTGTCAAACTTCTAAGAAAAACTAATAAAAATTTCTAAAGAAAATTACTAAGTTTTGAGGTAAGAAAACTTGAATCATTAACTTTTAAGAATTCTAATCTATAAATAGACAACAAAAATTAGGTCTAAGAGGATTTGAAAGTCCTTAGAAACCCAAAAAAGTTGAAGTTCCAAATTACCCTTAAAGTTGAATGGAAATAAGAAGAATTTCATGGAAGGAAAATCAATCTCACACCTCCGTCAGATGTGCATGGTCGTACATAAGCTTCCTTGCATGGCCGTGCCAATTCCTTTGCACCTTGGCATCGAAACAAAATTTGGACAGATCCAAAATGATCTGCACAGGCGTGCAGCCTTCTCTTGCATGGCCATGCACCTCCATTCAGCTATTTGGCACTTTATTTCTTTATTCATTCTTCTGACTTCTCTCTTATTAAATTATGATCTTTCGATCTCCTTGAAATTGCATAACAATCTTTCAAAAGTCCTAAGAAAATATAAAACATTCTATAAAAATAAAAGTAAAATAAAGACAAAGAAAAATAAGTATAACTAAAACAATAGATGGATTAATTTTACAAATTCCCTTAATATTAGTAACATATTTCAGGTTTCTCAATAGCCTAATAATAGTATATCTTATTAGACAGTATATCCAATTTCGAATTTCCATTCCAATACCAAAAAATAATTATACGAGGAGATTTATATATATATATATATATATGTTAGTATGAAAAGAAGAAAAAAATAAGGAAGAAGATTCAATAATAGCAGCCACCTCCTTTACTGTAATAACTTAGGTAAAGTCTAGAATTCACAAGTTTAATGAAGTTAATAAATTATTTAATTATGATATTCTTCGCAGGTTCATTGTGTGATATTGGGAGTTAACCGTGGACCAATAAAGAAACTAAATAGATCAAATTAATATTAGTATGACTAGAGAATTAATATTGTAGGAATTTTGAAATAGAAAGAGAATTGGTTTAAAAGGGAAATCAAAGTTGTATTTAAATAACCATGAAGTAGTTATAGTAAAATTGTATATGTAAAACATTGAAGTAGTTGGGCTAACCCAAGATGGGGGGGCCGGCCATACTTAGATAATTAAAGGAAAAATTTTTGTAGTTAAGTAAGTGCTAATAAGATGAAAGTTAAATTTGAGGTGGGCCCCATTTGTCTTCAAAGTCAACATTTTAATATAATATTAGTAATTTCATAATTAAAGAAATGATTTTTACTATCATGAAATTTGGATGGTTATTTATATCTTTATTTATATTAAGAAAATAAGAAAATAGCTAATAATTACAACCATTTGATCAAGTTAGATGAATCTACACCATCCTTTTATAATGACTAAGCATAAAACTAGAATTTTCTTCTTTCTTTACATTTATCATCTTACAAACCAAGATTTGAAGATACCATCTTTTCTTTGAAGAAAATATTCGGCCATCACAAGATTTCATTAAGAATTTAAGTTTCTTCAAGGTAATCTTTAAGATTAAGCTTAACTTTCAATTCTAGAGTGAGTAGGAGTGTGTTAATTGCTTAAATTGTGAAATTTTCTTCTCTTTCTTGATACATAATTCGGCCTATAGACATGTAAGGGAGGGAAAGTTTTGTTTGTTTAATTCAAGTGATAATTGAGATGATGGAGAGTATGAATTATTGGAAATTGAAAGAAATCAACAAGAATAGAAATTTGGGACAAAAAGTTCTTAAGGTTCGGCCTAAAATGAAGAATTGGAATTTATATTGATTTTGTGATTTTAATGATAAATTATACTTCTTAGGATGTCAATTGAATGATGTTTGAATCAATTTGAAGATTGAATAAGGAATTGGGAAGTTCCCAATTCTTAGAATTGGGTAAATTGGGGATTTTCTTTCTAAATGAAATTAAATACAATTGATGATTAAAAAGTGATCTAATGAGCTCTAATTGAGTTGTTGAACTTTGATTTGGAAAATTGAAACAAGAATTTAGAGAAATGGCACAAAGAGGTTCGGCCATGGAAGGGGTAAAAGAATAAAATGGATGGTGATAAGGGACGAAATATACCGAACTGGGTAGTAAAGTAAGTTGGGCCCGGCCCAATATAAAATACTTGCAAGCCCATTGACCAAAGTCAAATAAAGAGCCATCTAGTTCGTATCCAAGCAAGAAGCGGATTAAAACAATAAAGCAAGCCAATCTATATCCGAACCGGTCAAGGAAATCCATACTCAACTCATGTAAGGATCTATCTCCTATAAATACCTCAAAATTAAATCAACAAAAAGTACATGCATTCTTGCTAACACAAACACAAATTATACTCCAATATTGTGCTTGGTCTCTTACATTGAGCCTATTCACTAACTTGACCGTCGGAGTGGCTTTGCTAGGCACCCCGCCTAGCCCACTTGACTCTTGTTTCTTCTTACAGGTCGCATCAGTTCAATTCAAACTCAACTAAAGGTGAACTATTCT